>JAKCPI010008172.1:0-116426 GCA_023213315.1 Euborellia annulipes
GGCTCTAATCCCATTAAAGTATTGGTATCAAATAATTGGTGTATAAGAAAGGTTATCTTAATTTTAACTATATATTTATACATCTCAAATTTCCATTGCCTAATTAATTAAATCTCACTATTAGAATTTTATAATAAAATTTATAAATTAATTAAATTTTAGTTAATTAAATTTTTAGTTTCAGAAAACCAGAAAATTTTATATTATCTTCATATCCAATGAAAAAAAAATTAGAATTTTTTTTAATTATAAATAATCATTATATAACCATATTCAATGAATAGTTAAAAAATCTATATATATTTTTAATATGTCTGATAAAAATTTATTTTTTTTAATTTGAATTAAAAAAAAAAAAAAATTATCTAAAATTGATACTACGCAATGATAAATAAAAAATAAAACGAGTTTTGGTGTTGTAAAAAAAAAATAATAATAATTTCACAATAAATATAGATTATTTTAGATATTGAATTATAATAATAATAATATTATGTGTCAGGTTGGTCAATTTTTTTTTTTTATCATTTTGCGCAATAGTGCAAGAAAAAAAATTTCCAATCAGGAATAAATATTGCTCTCTCTATAATGAGATTTTTTTTTAATTATCACAGGAAAAAAAATAAGATGTAGAATAATATATATATATATAACCTCTTTGTTATTAAAATGAAACAGAAAACATTTCTGGATCGAAATTAATAATTTTCATTCTTAAAAGATATTTTGAATTGTACTTATTTTAACAAAAAAAAAAAATTTTTTTTTAATTTCTAATGAATAATCGAGTGTCATTTTGTGTGTGTGTGTGTGTGTGTGTGTGTGTGTGTGTGTGTGTCTGGATAACAAGGCGGCGGAGAAATGAAGGAAGGAAAGGCTTGCTATTTAATGACTGTGTTGCCCCCCCCCATCCCCCCTCTAGAGGCTGAGCCCGCCCCTCTTGCCAATAATCGATAAGTAGAAAGATGCTGAGCCCGTCTCCCGATGAAACAACAACCCGACCACCTTTGCACCTCTTCATCCCCCTCCCCCCAATCTCTCTCTTCTCCCTTTCTATCCCTCCTTATGGATTTTGGATTAGACCACTCACTCACTTCGATTATCCTCCAACTCCCCCCCCCCCCCCGCTCCCCTCATCTCTCTCTTTTTCTAAACAAATGGTATATATTTTTTTTAAATAAAATGAATAACTAAAAAAATTTTAAATCAAGAATTAAAGGTTAATAACAATCAGAAAGCAAGGCAGCCATCTTGATAAATGCTATTATAAATGTATATTTCTACATCTCTTAGATTTGTCATCTAATTAGAAATTAAATCTCTTTTCTATATAATATTTTAATAAATAAAGTTGAATGAATTAGAGACTCAGAAGGAATTGCTGAAAATTTCAGACTATTACAAATAAATTAATTTTTTATAAAATCAAAGATGCAAATAGAAAACTTTTTTTTAAGTAGGCCTAGCTTTCATGAAAAATTCTTCCTTCTGTCTCTATGTTCCTGAATGATGTCTTCATTCAACTTTATTTATAAAATATTTCATAGAATAATATTTAAGTGATTTAATTTCTAATTAGTCGATAAATATAAGAGATCTAGAAATATACATCTATAACAGCAATTATCAAGACGGCTCTGTTTTCTGATTGTTATTAACCTTTTGATCTTAATTTAGTTTAAAATTTTTATAAATTTTAAAATTCTTTAAATCTCTCTTAGAAAATCATATCTTACTAATTGACTATTATTTATCGTTCGCCAAAAAAAGATTACTAAAGTCACAGCCATCTTGATAATTGTTATTTATTTGTTTGAATACAAGATTATAACATCTTCCCACACAATAAATAAATAACGATTTTATAAGATTTCGAAACAATAAGTTTTGATAATTGTAAAGAATACTATTATAGTTTAAAATATATATTCCTTGATTTAGATCAAAGATTATTATTTTTTTCCCTTTTAAGACTTTAAGCCAATTCTCGCCTCCCCTTTATTTTCTTTTAAAGTTTTTTTTTTTTTTTTTTTTTTTAAATCCCGACCTAAGGAAATATATTTATATAAAAAAAAAACTTTCATCGTTTCTTAAAGGTTTATTGTGCGTTAAAAACGTCTTAATTCACTCTCTCTTTAAGGAGAGAAAGAGAGAGTAAAAAAAAAACACCAGAAGAGAAAGAGAGAGAGACGAAAAAGAAACAGAAAGAGAGAGAGAGAGAGAGAGAGTTTTAAAAAGAAGAAGATGAAGAAAACTACTTGTTGAACATGATTTAAGAATAAGAGAAAAAAAAAGACAATATTTTTTTAATATTAATAAAATTTTAAGCAAAAAAGGGATGATGACGTCGTCGTATTGTTGTCTTTTTAATAGATATCCACGTTTTCGGGGGGGCCTAACGCCTGGCCATCTTCAGTGCTGGATTCAAGAAGATATAATAATTTTATCTACTCTTTTGTAGATCCTACACTCTGCAGATAGGCCGGTTGAAATATTTACAATAAACGTTTTGTATCCATTGAATTAATATAGATCTCGAAAACTATTTAACTATAATTAATCCCGCGACCCCTGATAAGGTGCTAACAGTAGGGTGTTAAAGCAGACCAAGATGTCTGTCCGTCTGCTGCTGTCAGAAATTTTTCTTTAACGATTTCTCACTTCAATTCTCTTTATAGAGGCTAAGGGAATGGGAGATTTTTGGTGGGGGGGGGGAGACCCGGGAAGGGGGGGGGGGGGTGGGTTTGAACGATCTATGACTAGTCAATTTCGAATCGAATATTAAGATTTCGAAAAATATTTAAAATACTGTATATTTTGTTTGGGAGTTTAAAAAACTTTTTTTCACCTCTTTCTTTGAATATATTCCGAAAAGGAGGTGAAAAAAGTACGTATACCTGAACGTACATGTACCCCTACACTCTCCGGAATAGGCAGGGGCACCAAAAAAATAAAAATGCTCTGAATTCTTTTATTATACCAATCAGCTGGAAACGTTTCGGTGCATTTATTATGTACCATCTTCAGTTCATTGCATGCATCGCAACGTTTCCAACTGATTGGTAAAAGCATTCAGAACATTTTTTTTCTTGGCTGCCTTTGCCTCTATACGTCCTTCACTAAGCCAGAACTTGCTTATTATTATTTATAAGCCAGAGACGACATTTCGGTCACATAAAGGAGCATCTTCACTTCTTGGCTGCCTCTGCCTCCACTAAATAATGACATTTTTTAACCTTCACACTTTCAAACGAAATCAGCAGCTTCGTCAAATGGACTCTTTGGTATTTAAGGTCATTAGATTCTTTGTCAATAATTCCACTGTGATTGATTGGTCTTGTGATTTCTTTCTTTAAATACTTTTGGAATTAGGTGGGTATAAAGCAGTCAAGGTTGACGACAATTTGATTCATTTTTCTAACTATTATCGATAAGGAGGGAAACGAAAACCCACCTCAGTCCCTCAAATGAATGAAAAAAAAACCTGCACAGACCAGTGACGTAGCGAGCTTAACTCGCGCCCGGGGCGCAATACCTTTTTAGCGCCCCCCCTTCTCATTCGAAAACCATATAATATTATATGTAAAATATACAAAATTAAAATTTACACTAAATTTAAAATATATTTTCCAGAAATCAGTTATAATAAAAAGAAAAATTATCCAACAATTTTTTGTTTTGCGGACCATTTGACGCCACTTTGGGAGTAGCGCCCGGGGCATGATGACCCCCCCCCCGCCTCGCTACGCCACTGTCACAGACCGTCTAATTAGTGAAAGACTAAAATCATCTGATTTTAATATTAAAGAAAAAAAAACGGTCTAATAGAGAGGAGGAAAAAATAATAATTCCTCCAACTTAATCTCGCCCTTGAATTAAATAACAAGGAGATTAACGCACGGTGTTTTTGTAAATTTTCTGTTGGGTGTGAATTCCAACAGTAGTTGTTGTTTATATATCTAAATAGAGAGAGAGAGGGAAGTCGTCGTCGTCGTCGTCCTCCTCCTCCTCCTCCCTGGCGATGATCAGCGTCACCCGCCCTTGCCGACGTCGGTCGGTATCGACTGATTAGAGAAAGGGTTCCTTTTACCCCTCTCTCTTAGCCCTTTCCCTTTTACACAGGACCCTTTCAAGGGAGTGAGAGAAGGGGTTCATATAAGCCTCTCTCTCTCTCTCTCACTTTGTTCATGGCGCCTAAGCGCCAAAGCAACCCAAAAGCAGCAGCAGCCAACAACCAACATCCATCAAACCAACAGCTAACATCACACCCCCCCCCCCCCTTCTTCAAAAACATAACAAAAAAAAATACTGTTTTTTTTTTCCTAATAAATAAATAATTTGATGAAGACTGTTTTTGTTTGAATTAGAAAGAATATACCCAGACAGCTTGGAATATTGACAATCTTGCTTAATATTGCAGTTCAAACAGCAATATTGCAAAGAGGCTGACATAGGTATATTGCAGCAATGTTGGAATAATCACACTGCAATATTGCCAATATTTTGCAAGATTTGCAATATTCTTGGAATATTGGCATATAAGCAAGATTCGCAATGTTTCTGCAATATTGCTTTAATATTCCAAACTGTCTGGGTAAGTAAAAAAATTTGAATTTTGGAGTTAAATTAGTAAAAGAATTAGATTTTCGGTTTAACTGTGGTTTATTTGTAAAAATTACAACGTTTCGGCCACTCATTCTGTGGCCTTCTTCAGGAACAATTCAGCTAAGATCACAAAGGTTCTCATTCTGATGAGATTGTCACAGATGTAACAACCTTTGTAATATTTAATTTTTACAAATCTAATTATTACTAATCTAATTACTTACTAATCTAATTTTAACAAATAAATCACAGTTAAACCGAAAATCTAATTCTTTTACTAAAAAAATTTGAGTTTATAAATCAATATTTCAGATGCAAGTAGTAACGATACTAAAACGTTCTGAGGAAGCGTATTAGTTGTAACCGAAATGTTTTTTTTTATTAGACCTGCTTCAAAGCAAAAAATATCAGGTAAAACAATCGAAATTTTTAAATTTGAATTTCAAGACGCATCCTCCCTTCCCTTCCCCTCCCCCCTTCGATTTAAAATAAATATCGATTTAAGTTAGCCCTTTTTCGTCTGTTAGTAAGGGTGAAAAAAAAAAAAATTATCGATAAACAGTGAATAGCTTTTTAACCAACAACAACAAAAATATCGCTCTCTCTAAACAAAAAAAAAAAAAAAAAGTTTATGATCACCCGAGAGATCGAGTTTTAATCGCAACGCTCTTTTTATTTTATTTTGTTAGATTAAAGAAGTGAGAGAAAAAAAAGCCAAGTTAATCATCATAGAGAGCGATTGTTATTATGATAATTGTATTAATTTAAAAACGCGGAAACAAACAAAATGATCTGTGGTTGAGATTGCTGCCCATCAACTAAAACACTTTTTTTTTAATAAAATGAGTTAAAAAAAAAACAACGTTTCTATAACAAAGATCTTCATCATGAAACTCAGTAATGAATAATCATATAATTATAACCTTTTTTGCGCTTATTCCTATCAAATTCCAACCATCTAACATAACTAAAGAAAAAGATTTAAGACAAGACATCTAGCGACATTTTAAGGAATTAAAGCAAAAGATTTAAGAACAGACATCTAGTGATATTTCAAGGAACTAAAGCAAAAGATTTAAGAACAGATATCTAGCAGAATTTCAAGAAACTATAGCAAAAGATTTAAGATGAGACATCTAGTGATATTTTAAGAAACTATAGAAAAATATTTAAGAGGAGACACCTAGCGATATTTTAAAGAACTTGAGAAAAAGTTAAGACCAGACATCTAGCGATATTTTAAAGAACTATAAAAAAAAATTTAAGAAAATATAGCGGTATTTCAAGGAATCTTTTTTCTAAAAAAGATTTAAGAAGAGACATCTAGTGATATTTCAACAAACTAAAGCAAAAGATTTAAGAAGAGACGTCTAGTGATATTTCAAGGAACTAGAGCAAAAGACGTAAGACGAATCGGAATTTAATACTAAAAGAAAAGACATCTGGCGAATGTGGAGAAAACTAATAGAAAAGATTTGCTTAGAGACATGATCTAGTAAGAAAAATGCAAGTCTCTACAAAGAAAAAAAAATAAAAATTCAACGGTCGTTTTTTCCTGATATTAGACATGTTATCTTAACATAATTAAATTTTTTAATCAATTTTTTTTTTTATTTAAAGACGAGAGGGATTGCTTTGGGAAGAGGGATGGAGGGAGGGGGGGGCGTTTAATCGTACATCAAGAAGCATAAAGTAACAAACACCCAGATATATAGCTACACACACACACAAACACAACACAAACTAATTAAGATTAAAATTTTAAGTACTTTCGAATGCAAATTAGAAAGGAAACATCTTGCTTGAACCCTCCTCCCCCTCCCCCCACCCAGTTCATGGTGAGAGAGGCAAACTTTTTATCATCTTCAACTTTGTATATATGTATATAATATATTTGATGAAGAATGTTGATCCTGTTTAATGGTATTCCCTCTCTTCTCATCCCTTTAGAGACATCAACACCCCCGGAAAAAATACACACACACAGATAGAAATAACAACAACTTGCAAACATGATAAGACCTTGTAGAATAATATATTTGAATTATTATATTTCTAACAAAAATTAATTATTAAAGTTTTAATTGATTTTAACTGAAAGGGAGAAAGAGAGAGAGAGAGAGAGAAAAAAGCTGATTTTTTTCATTATTATCATTATCACTGATAAAAATTTATTAAATCTTTTTAATTACAGTGTTGGCTTATCTTAACAAAAAAAAAAAACGTTTTTTTTTAGTTTATTTAATCATTATTATGTGAAAATAATGAATTAAACTTCCCTGAGACTAAAGATTTTATTTAATATTAAAAAAAATCTGGTGGGACAAGTACAGCATACAACTTTTTATTACTTTCGTTAATCGATAGTTGGGTTCTGTACTTGTCACACCAGATTTTTTGTGGCGACATATACCCTAGTATTTAGTTTCCACCGATTGAATGGGAAAAAAGTGTTTTTCATCCATGCACACAGTTTTTTGGGCAGCTTAGGGCATATAAGACTTTAAACGATACCCGTCATTTGTAAATTGGGGTTCCAGGTATTTCTATTTAAGCCATTTTATATCCAAATGCCTTAAATAAAATCATCGGACTGCCTGGGGTCCGAACCCGCGACGTTCGGTATAGAAGGCACCAACTACACCAAGCCCGAGGGCCAAATCCTGATTTGACCCTTGCGGCAGAAAGTTTGGACACCTCTGTTTTAAATTATGATTTTTCTGATCAATAAAGAAATTAAGCAAAATAACAAATCGAACTCCTTTAATATGAAGGAAAAAAGACTGGAGAATAGAAATTGTTCGAGGATCTGTCTTTGTGATACTTTTAATAGGGAGATATGAAATTTTTAACGAGAGTAAGTTTGGAGAGTTTTTTAAATTTTATTCCCTTAATTTCAAATTTTTTGTTTAAAAGAAACAATCTTTGTGACTAGAGTACTTTACTTAAATGCCCCAAAATAGAGCTTATAATTATAAAAACTTTCATTTTTAAGTAAATTTTTTCTTAAAGATCTAAAAATGAATTACAAACTTCTCTTTTAAAATATAAATATAGAGAAAACAGAATATATACTAATATAATTTTTTTTTTTTTTAATTATTATAAATTTTCTCTCTCTCCCCTCTTTTCTGGTTACTTTGATTATATTTCTTTGTGTTTGATACGTGTGTGTTTCGCATCGTATCGTATGCTTGTATTTAAGCCCGCCTCCTATCTGGGTGGATGCAAAGAGAGAGAGAGATCTACCCTTAAAGGGAGAAAAAAGGGTTGCTCTCTCTCTCTATATATGTCTGAAAAATCCCTTCAAGGCATAAAAAAAGGAAACTCTCTAGTCAATTAATCGGAAAATATGCCGAACAAACTTGATGGAGAATATAAAATATATATATTTATAAAAATAAATAAATAAATAAATAAGAATATCGTATTTGATGTTGGTTGGTATTGGAATATAAAAAAATTTTAAAGATTTTCTTTTCATTCTGTAGAAATAAACAATTTTTTTTTAATGAACGCAGGAAATACCAGATATTCATAATTTGAAAATATTTTTTTTTTTTTTTAAGTTTATTTAATAAAAATACGAAAAAGAAAAAACATCAACAAAGAATGTCCTTCTTCACTCACCCTTCATTATCATGTGGGTTTTTTTTCCAATAAGGTAATATTTTTCCTGCTATCGTTTTGAATTGGACTCTAATGATGATAATTTCAAGTTTTAAAATCAAAAGGTCTGGTCTGTACTTGAAACAGGCCAGGGAAAAGGGTCTCCGAAAGAGAACTAAATGAGAGAAAGGGAGAAGGAGAAGGGAGAAATCGCCCTCCTTGTCTTACCCTTTCCCTTTTCATCCCCTTTTTAGAGAGAAAGAACCCAACCAAAACCCTCTCTCTGCAGCAGTCTGTTTTTCCCTCTCTCTCGCATCCCACACCCCAAAACCACCCACTCAGGCGCTGCTCAATGCAAAAGACATTGCTAATATTTCATATATATGATCTCACACCACAAACGAAGGGATGCTGGAGAGAGAGAGAGAGAGAGAGGGAAGATGAAGAGAAGGAGAAGGCGAAAGGGAATCGAACCCTTCGTCCTTCGTTCGTTCGCCAAGAGAGAGAGAGAGAGAGAAGAGAAAAGGGGAATGAATATTCCAATGCTTAATCCAAACCAACAACACATATTTTTAGAATAGCTTATACATTTATTTTAATTACCGAAAACTAACAAAAAAAAATAATGTTTTTTTTTTTTCAATGCGGGTCGGAAATCAAACATTTATTATATTAAGAATTGAACGAGTAATTTGGTAACTATGAGGGGATTCATAAATGCAAGTTTAATCGTCATAGAAAAAAATTTTTAATGAATCAGTTGAAAAAAAAACAAACAAAAATTACAAATATAGATGAAGGGATTGTAATATTACAATATTTGAATTCATTTTGGATTGGCTCAAAAATATCTATATATAATAATTGCGGAGTGTCCGTCTGTCTGTCTGTCTGTCTGTCCGTCTGTCTGTCTGTCACGCTCTATTTAGGCAACTTCCCGTTGGAATTTTGAAATGAAATTTTTTATACATAAAGAGGATCTTCTTGGGATTACAGGAAAATTATTTTCATCCCGAAATTCCCATAACTTTTTGAGTTATTAATTTTTAAAGTTACGATTTCTCCCATAGGAAATGTACAGAGAAATATTTTTGTATTCTTTTCATTTGTGTATTCCATGAATGTAAACAAATCCTCAAGCAGGCACTGGACTGGAATACGTAGTAATAATAATTTTCTTTTTATAATTAAGAAAAGGCGAGGGTCCGCCGCAGGCGGGCCCGAGCCAGCTGGTGGGGGGTCCAGGGGGGCGTAGCCCCCGTCTCAGACGCCAGCCCGTTTCTCATATTTAAGAAAGGCGAGGGTCCGCCGCAGGCGGGCCCGAGCCAGTGTCTGGGGGTCCAGGGGGGCTACGCCCCCTGGCTAGACGCGAAGCCCGCCGAAGGCGGGCGGCGCGGCTAGTGTAAAATAATAGAATAGGGAAGGATTTGTAATGACAAATCTACATTTTTGATTAAAAAATAACAACTACACCTTTAATTATTACAATCCTATCAATGATTTTTCAGCTAAATGATTTTGATTTTAAAAAATAGTTCAATACATTTTAATAATAAAAATTAATAAACATTTGTAACAATATCTAACAAAGCTGCAAGTGTTATTTAGTGGCGAGGCGAAACATCCCAACAAGGGCGGATACAGGGGGGGGGGGGTAAAGGGGGTAATTACCCCCCTGAGATTAAAAAAAAAATACTTTTTTTCGAAAACAATGTATTTTTAATGTAAAATTTTAAAAATTAATAAAAATTTGATTTGTATTTATATTCTGGCAGACAAGTACAGAATGCGCCTTTAAATTACCGAAATTAAGAAATAAATGTAGGCTGTGCGACCAGTCACTCCAGATTACCCCCCCCCCCCGAGAAACACCTCTGGATCCGCCACTGCATCCCAAGGCCCCCGGGAGTCGAACCCAGGATCTCCAGCCTTTCCGGGGGCCATGGGATGTTTGGCCTCGTCAATAAATAACACTCACAGCTTTGTTAGATATTTTATCTAATTCAACTAAATAAATAAATCTCGAAAATTTAATATTTGTAACAATTATTTTAAAAAAAATGACTACCAGGGATGATTTCTCTAATAGTAACAACAACAACAGTGGCCGGGTGGCCTGACAACGGAGTAGAGTAATAGTCACAGTCACATTCACAGTCACCACAATCGCTGCGGTTAAGAAATGCCAAGCGCGACCAAACCTCGGGTTGGTAATCCCGAGGGATCAGCGTGTTGAACATCATCAAAGCTCGAGAACGATTGTCAAAAATAAAGCTCGGGTAACTCGTGGTCGCTATCCACGTACTCATCAGAAATGAGCCCCTGAGTGTTTATACATATTAAGAAATTGTCAAAAATATTTTTTTTTTAATCACTCATAAATAGGATTAATTAATTTCGGATTTGGGGAATAATTTATACATATATGGTTAATTATAGCATACAAATTAAGGGATTTAATTAATTACCTAAAAAAAATTCATTAATTAGCTATTTTTATATTGCATTTAAGTCAATCACAATAATTTTTATTGATTATGTTTCTCTATTTATTCTTTTTTTTTTTGGCTTATTCCCAAAAAACACAAAGAGCAATAAGAGGGTCGCAATGATATTTTATATATAGCAGAGAGGGTATCATTTTTTTGAGGTTTTTCTGATAAAAAGGAATGAATCCCTGGGAAAGTCTGTCGCTTAAGGGCGCTATTTTACCCTTTTTTCTCTCTCCCCCTTGCTACCGCCTCCGCCACCCACTTGGAGGAGGCAGCAGCAGCAACCCTTTTCTTTTTTTTTTTTTTTAACCAGCTAACCCTTCTCTTTCAATTTTTTTTTTTATCCATATCTTCGTTTCTTTCTCTTCAATGAATAGATACATTTACTGGGTGATTATGAATACATTTTCAGATTAGAATGATATTTATTTTTTATAAACGTACTTAATGTTGTATGATCTTACACTGTAAAAAAAATCTTAATTTTAGTGTGTTTTGGAATACTAAATTTACAAATTTCTCTTGTAAATGATAACTACTATGCATTTATTTACAAATTTATGCGTTCAAATATTTTCAACAAATAAAACATTTTAAAATTACAATTTTCTTCGAAAAATAGAGTATGTATTGTAATTTTACATACATTGTATAGTATTTTTTTCGAAAGTACAATAGTTTGGGAATTCTAAAATTACCATACAATTGCACTCTAATTTTCAATCAACTTTCAAAAATTACAATATATTTGTAAATGATTTTTACACAGACTTACTAAATTTACCTCTATGTATGTTAATATATATAAAGAGTATTGGGTTCATGTCAAAAATTTGATGTCGAGATTTTGATGGATATACACGTTTTGAGGTCTCCTAAGTGGTTTTCGCGACATGATCTGTCTGTGTATCTTATTTAAGCCATTTTGTAACCAAACGGCTTAAATAAAATCATCGGAATGCCTGGGATCCGAACCCGCGACCCTTGGCATAGAAGGCCAGCACGCAAACTAAGGGCGGATCCAGAGATGTTTCTCGGAGGGAGGGTAATCTGGTGTGACTGGTCGCACAGCACACATTTTTTTCTTAATTTCGGTAATTCAAAGGCGCATTCTGTACTTGTTTGCCAGAATATAAATACAAATCAAATTTTTAGCTATTAATATTTCAAATTTTACATTAAAAATAAATTTTTTTGCGAAAAAAAGTTTTTTTTTTTTTTTCAAATCTCGGGGGGGATAATTACACTTTTACCCCCCCCCCCCCCCTTGTATCCGCCCTTGACGCAAACCCCTACACTAAGCCCGCAGACGCTGTTTCCTTAACTATTTTAGGCCCGAACGAATGTGGTATTTGTTGCGTTCAGAGTATATAGGCCTATATTGAAAATTTTCTATTTTTTATTATATAAATTTATAAAAAAAAAATAAACTCTATTAATAAATTGATTGATAACTTTCTTGAGTTTGATGGCTGTAGATAATCAATTAGAAGAAAAGGACGGGAAGGACCCTTCCCGGGAAACAGCAGACAGGTGAAATCAGGGCCGGCTTAAGGCGTGTGGCACGTGTGCGGTGGCACACGCGCAAATTTCTGAGGGGCGCCGAAAAGGGAAAAATAATAAAAATCTTACATTCTTACATAGTAAAAATATAAGTATTATGAACTTTCACACAAGTTATCACACCTATTAAGGCTTAAAAAAAAAAAATCAGTTGCAATATATGTTACTTAACAGCTCTCATTGTCATTCAAGTTCATCCTTGCATTTTGCTCTCAGGCCGGAAAACTTTATATTCTTTTGCTGACGTTTCGAGAGCTAGTCACACTCATCTTCATGATCATTATGTTTAAACATGATAATAATATACAGAATCACACCACCTGTACTTATTATTGACATTTCTGCATGCCCTGAAGATGAGGGCGTCTCGGCAACAGAAGTTTTTTATTTCCCCTGGCTGCTGTTTCCCGGGTAGGCTCCTTTTCTTCTAATTTATTAATAAATACAATTGATCTCAGTTCTATTTGGGCATTAGAAGCTCCATCATCAATGAATAAAATAAATATTTATAAATTAAAAACACTAGGTTATAAGTTTCGAATGAATTTATTAAAAATTAATCATTTACACAATTGCAAAAACTGTCGAAATAATCTATTGATAGTATTTTATATTTCTCATTATTATGTTTGAACTAGATCCTAAGGTTAATAATTAAAATAAATATTGTATCAATCTGGTATCGGCAGTTTAGAGAATAAATACTGCTATTATTTATTTATTAAAGAAGCAACTCTCTCCAGTTTTTGTTATTTGTATTTTTGTAGCAACTCCACATTTCATTTTCATTTTCATTTTTTTTTTTTTATACCTACATAATTTCGAAAGGAAAAGTAGTTAAAATTTTATCGTTAACAAACATGAATAGATTGCAATTCCTTCCCCCTCCCCTCTTCTTCCTTAAAAACTTTATAGCTATATAGTGTACAAAATGAATAAATTAAAAGAAATAAATTTTAAACTAATTGCATTTAATTATAGATTCAAAAACAACAAAAATTGTTTTTTAAAATAATTTATGATGGTCTTATCGCTTTCATTTATCCTTAGACCGATTATCGAGTATTTTTTTTATAATAATAATAATAACAGAGTTAATAATAAACTATGATTGTGTTAATTTGCTTTTAGTATTTACTTTAGTGCTACTTGGAATACCTGCAAAAGGGCGACGGGGGGGGGGGGAGTGTATTAAGCAAACAAACAGATTTAAACTCACGACCGTAGGTTCTAGTTGATATTTTTCAAGTCCTTTTATTGGTGAAATAATATACTTTAATCGTATTTCGACATTATCACAAATA
Organism: Euborellia annulipes; assembly: GCA_023213315.1. Classification (NCBI taxonomy): domain Eukaryota; kingdom Metazoa; phylum Arthropoda; class Insecta; order Dermaptera; family Anisolabididae; genus Euborellia; species Euborellia annulipes. The sequence continues at coordinate 13,574 of JAKCPI010008172.1, forward strand.
CTTATAAAATGTATTAATTCCCCAATAAACACTTGAAACATATCTCCTAGTGTATTATTTAAAATACTATTCAAGAAAAATTATTAAAATATTTGAAAATAAAAACAAATTTTAAGCCAATTTATTTATGCCCACCACGCTAACGTCTCGGTCCCTTATCTTTGCCATCTTCATTTGCGGTGAATGAATGAATAAATTTGGCTGCCAAATCTTGATTTCTTTTAATAATAGATCTTCAATTACAATGAGGATAATTTTTTTTATTAAAAATTTGAAAAAAAAAATAGTTGGTTAAATAATTCTTTTGGGAGATAACGACATTGACGCCGAAATGAAACTCACAAGGTTTCGGTTAACATTTCAGAGACTATCGTCTGGAGACAGAGCTTAAATAGATTTCTACAATTACTCGATTTTCCATGATTTAAAACGCACATGAAACACTGAATTTAGTTATAAGATCAGATCTCTTTGAAAATTTTTTTAAAACTATTTAAAAAGAAATGAAGGAAAATTAATTTTCTAAGGCCATCTACACTGTAAAAAATTTTTTGTTGATTTTACAATTGTGTAGAAAGCAAATTACATAAACAAAAAACATACTAAATTTAGTAAGTCTTTGCAAAAACCATTTACAAATGTATTGTAATTTTCGAAAGCCGTTTGAAAATGTGTTGTAATTTTAGAATGACATTTGAAAATTAGAGTGCAATCGTGTGGTAATTTTAGAATTCCCAAACTGTCTTCAAATAAAAATACAATTTTCAACGAAAATTACAATACAATGTATGTAAAATTACAATACATACTCTAAAAATTGTAATTTTAAAATGTTTTAACGCATAAATTTGTAAGTAGATAAATGCATAGTAGTTATCATTTACAAGGGAAATTTGTAAATTTACTATTCCAAAACACACTAAAATAAAGTTTTTTATTTACAATGTACAATCAATTCAATAAAGGGAAATTGTTTAAATCCATGTCCCCTGATGATGGTTTATTAAACAAAGACCGAAATGTAGTGGAATTTCATTTCCATTGACGTCCCGATTTCTGTTTCCAAAATTTTTCTCTTTTAGACAAATATAATTTACATTGAAGCGAAACTCAAACTCTAAGCGACAGGGGGGAGGGGGGAAGAGGCACATTTAAGAAGATTAATTTTTTATTTGTTTTTAGTCATCTAATCCTCATTAGAGAAATTGTTGTTTGTTGTGAAAAGTTTTAAAGCCTTTGATAATTAGTTTGCTCATAATTTTTAGTACAATTGAACACACACACAGTCATTGTGTCTAAACCAAAAAATGGGTGTAATAATTTTCTACCCAGCGTGTATTTGGTAACCTTTATCTTTAATATGGATGCGTTTGTATTTTTGCCTGTGTGTGTGTGTGTGTGTGATTGTCCAAATGGGATGGGGGGGGGGTAAAAAGCAGCGGCGGCATCTCCTAAAGTGAAGGGGTTGTTGTAGAAACTCTCTCTCTCTTTCTCTCTCACCCTTTTCTTTCTCCTTGTTTTTTTCCCTTGAAATTGGAGTGAGTGAAAGAGAGAGAGAGAGGCCTTCAGGCCTGCGCCTTATCGGACCTATTGCTTGCTCGTTCGCCGATTGGTCATTTTTATCCCCCTCCATTCGATTATATATATAAATTCACTCATACAGAGAAATTTTAAAACATCCCCCCTCCCCACCATCCTCGTTCTCTCTGATACAGACAAGGAGACTGCAAAAATATAGATCTTGAACAAGAATAAAAAAAAAAAACAATATCTGATTCAATTATTATTGTTATACTCTTTGTTTATTGTAAATTTAAATGGGTGATTCATAATTTGATTAATAATCTTAGATAGGTGATCTTGCATAGAAAAATTTTTTGCCTAACTCCACTTTGGCGTAAAAATAAAAACTGGATTAACTGGGATTAATTGAGAAATAAAAACAAAAATTAAAAAAGAAAAAAAAAGTTTCTGTTTTATATAAACCATTTTCAAGGCCTATGAAATCTATTCATACATACTTATTATACATATAAAAAATTATCATATGTATTGTAGGCCTTGAGGATGGTTCATATAAAACCGAAATGCACTGAGTCTCTTCTGTGACATAATAATATTTTGGATTTTTATTACTTATGGAACCCTTTCAGGGATGTTCTGCGGAATACTTGCTGAGAAACGCTAGTATAGATGACAATAGTCTTGGTTATGGAGAGAATCTATAAATGTAAGCCTGATAATAGTTTCAATAACGATAACCTCACAAAAGTCATCGGGTCCTAGTCATTTCGAGAAAAATTCATTTACCAGGTAATTGGATATCAAATAATATTAGTTTAACAAGGCAGAACCAATTTGTCTTTACCAGTTGACATTTCAATAAGATTTAAACTTTCGACAGTAGGTTCTCGTTGAAACATTTAAATATATCAATACAAATTAAACACTAGGTTAATTGTTTCAAACGTTTTATTAATATGTATTATTTCAACAATTCCTTGTCATCATCAGACGTGCTTCAAGCAATCTAAAGATCAAAAATTTTCGAAATAATAAGCACACTGTAAAAAAATCTTTATTTTAGTATGTTTTGGAATACTAAATTTACAAATTTCCCTTGTAAATGATAACTACTATGCATTTGTCTACTAAATTTACAATTTTCTTCGAAAAACAGAGTATGTATTGTAATTTTACATACATTGTATAGTAATTTTCTTTAAAAATTGAATTTTTATCGAAAGCAGTTAGAGTATTCTAAAATTACCACACAATTGCACTCTAATTTTGAAACGGCTTTCGAAAATTACAATACATTTGTAAATGGTTTTTGCAAAGATTTACTAAATTTAGAATGTTTTTGTATATGAAACTTGCTTCCTAAACAATTATAAAAATCACAAAAATTTTTTTTACAGTGATTTTATAATTAATCAAATCTTTGAAACAATTAACCTAGTGTTTAATTTGTATTGATATTTTAATTTAGTTGACAATTCGACTTTTGTTAAATAATTTTTTTTTATTGTATTCAAAATAGATCTTAATAAAAAATCCTTCACATAAAAAAAAATTCTCTTTTCCAACTTTTCTCTAGAATACAGCGTATTTCTTCTTAACGTAATAGAAAGTAAATATACTACTGTATTAGAGAGAATAGGAAGAATACAGTGAGAAATAATGTTTCTGAATATTACCTTAATATGAGCCGAAACGTCAGCGGTTAAATTTTGACATTATCTAAGAAACTATCTCCAGGCTTTGTAATAACTCAATATTGTAGTCTACTACACTCTAGTTTAAAATCTACCATGTGTGGCTCAAAGATTAATAATCTCCGGACTATCTTAGGAATAAAAAAAAAAAACTTGTACTCCATTAACAAGATTTTTGTTAAGTTTCTTGGTGTAATGGAAAAATACGTTGGTTTTTCTAGGACAGCGGTTGCTAACCTTTTCACTTTTATAGATAAATGTCTATAAACTCCCTCAAAAGGCTTTCTCGCACCCCTGGGGAGTGTATTCATATTCCATCTTGTTTTTAAGTAAAAAAATTATATTCCATGTATGTAATCCAAAAATCAATTAACAAATTAAAGGCTTTGTCTTTTTGTTTGTTTGTTTTTTGTCCTATTAGAGCCAAAGTCTCAAGGGGGTTCCATCACTTTGCACTCTGCTTAACCTAAACATCTATTTATCCACTAAAAAAAAAAAAAAAGATTTTTTTTTTCACTTCTACTCAAAATTACATGCAAAATTACTCTAAATAATTATATATTCATATATACTAATAATAAATAATTTTTTTTCTCTCTCTCCACACACATTAAAATTTCCAGTTCGTTGCGTGATTCAATGAACTTCAATAAAGAATTTAATTTGTACTTCCGGTCCCCCCTTCACCCCCATCCCCCTCCCTTCTTTCTTTCTTTCTCCGTCTCATTATCTCTCCATCTCGCATCATCATTCAAATTATACATTAAATTCATTAAAATAGAAAAAAAAAGTTTTATTAATATTAGGAGCGGAGAGAGAGAGAGAGAGAGAGAGAGAGAGTTTAGACATCCCTACGAGTATAATTAAAAACACGCAACACGCATTCATTTATTTAATTTTAATCGGTATGAAATATCTTAGAAAATAATAATAATAAAATTACGATGTGAAATTATGATCAAAGATGATGGAAATAAAATTACAATCGATTTATTTTAGATTAGCCATATGGCTTAATCACGTCACTTAAATAGAGAAGAATGGAAAATGGAGAAAGAGAATTTATTGATTATATAGGCTGACGTTTCGGTAATGGTTAAGGTCATCATCAGAACTCTTAACAAAAAAACCGAAATGTCAGCCTACCTAATAAATTAATTCTTTTTCTTCATTTACGTTCAGACACGAGCGAATCCAGAATTTTTTTTTTTTTGGAAGGGGGTGCATTCTGTACTTGTTTACAAAAATATATATTCAAGATAATAAGGAATAATATCCAAAGAAGAATGCAGCCAAATTTATTTCATTTGATTTTAATAAAAATTCTAATCACTTGCTGAAACCGAAACGTCAGCAAGTGATTAGAATTTTTATTAAAATCAAATGAAATAAATTTGGCTGCATTCTTCTTTGGATATTATTCCTTATTATCTTGAATACATTACTACAATCAAATATTCAATTACAAAAATATATATGTATACAAATTTTTAAGTATTAATTTTTAAAATTTTATATTGAAAATAAAATGTAATTCCCAAAAAAAAAAAAAATATTTTTCTCAAATCTCGGGAGTGAGCAGACCACATGCTCAATGTTTTTTTTTAAATATCCACAAAATTGATTATTGCCAGTCGGGTATGTTTCATAATAAATATTGAATTGGAGGTGTGTTGAATACTAATTTTAATAAATCTTTTCCTCATTTTGTATTATGTATTGTAAGCAGATTTGAAGATAACCGAAATGTCAGCCGTGACTTCTGCAAACGTCTTGCTATTTTTCTGACTCCATCACTATTAAGCCTAGATTGTAAAAAAAAAAATTTGTGATTTTACAATTGTTTAGAAAGCAAATTTCATACACAAAAACATAGTAAATTTAGTAAGTCTTTGCAAAAACCATTTACAAATGTATTGTGATTTTAGAAAGACATTTGAAAATTAGAGTGCAATCTTGTGATAATTTTAGAATTCCCTCAACTGCTTTCAAAAAATACAATTTTTAACGAACATACCAGATTTTTTGTAATTTTGAAATGTTTTTTTTGTTGTAAATATTTGAACGCATAAATTTGTAAATAAATGCAAAGTAATTATCATTTACAAGGAAATTTTGTAAATTTAGAATTCCAAAACACACTAAGAAGAAATAAGATTTTTTTACAGTGTCTTTTATTTCATAGCGATTAAAATTTCAGAATTCTATTGTTGATATTTAGAATTAGAAAATAAATAAATCACTGTCTAAAGTTTTTTTTTTTCCAAAATTGATTTATTATTATTATTCTCTCATTATCATATCGTCAAATATTTTAATAATACCTATTTCAAACTTAAAGGTCACTCACTCTCTCGCCTCTAAAATGTCAACGGTTCTAAACGCAAATCATATTTGAGAACAAGGGAGCAAAGTAGAACAACAACAATAAATTTATTCCAATTTTAATGACGCAATTTCCATCAATGCTTTGAGATGATTCTAGCCAAATATGGATTGATTAAAAACTAATAAATTCTTTCTGATGATTTTTTTAGATCAGTCAATTGGCGGAGGATGTCCAACGACTACAGGCATCAGTGCAAGCGCTTCAGGAAGCGAGCGCGTCTCAAATTGCACGATTAGAAGAACAATTGGAACTGAAATGTCAAGTGATTGCTAGGCTAGAAGCGAGACTCGATGCCCAAAGGGATTACGAGGACATTAAACGAGAAGTCAGGTAAAAAAAAAATTGGTCTGTCTCTCTGTGTATAACGATTTTTAGCATGAAGGAATTGAGCTACCAGATTGAAATTTTATATTTAACTTAGGTACACTCCCGGACACTCATAATTAGCTTTTGAACAAAATCGGAGAAAAAGTACTAGTACTTTACTGATGCACTTTTTCAGTTTTTTGAGATTTTCTCAAAATTCGCTCAAACAAAATTCTTTAAAATTCAAAAATCAATTGTTTTTTAGATGCTCTTTGAAATGTATATTTTCATTTTCCCCTAAAAGTGTTTTGAAGTACACTTTACTCTTGTATTTTCAAATTCGCTTTCCGGCTCTTTCTTCCATCCCTATGGGGATTTCGATTCAAAAGGGGATGGAACTTTTTATTTCATTTGAAATTCTTTTTTTTTTAGTATTCTTCGATCTCTGGATCTGCCGACGGCGTTGGCTGCAGCAGCAACAGATCCCACCAAATCCATTGAGATGATGTTGATTGATCGGGCGAAAGCGATCCAACAGCATCATCATCATCATCAGCAGCAGCAACAACAACAACAACAACAACACCCACATCATCACCATCACCAACAAACACAACCGCAACATTGTGCAAGCGAGTCATCGAGTCCTAATCATTCACTGGTCAAATCAGAACCACAAGGTGAGTCCCTCTCTCTCTATCTCTCTCTCTCTCTTTTTCTCAACCACACAAACATTTTATAAAAAAAAAAAACTTCTATCTTTACAAATTGAAAATGTTTTTGTTTATAACTTATGCATAAATTCGTTTCATGCTTATTTTCATTTGTCTGAAGTTGATGAAGATAAAGTTGAAAGATCTTCTTATTACCCCGAGATTCCATCTTCTATTAATAATAATAATAATAATAATAATCTAATCCGTTTCGGTTTTCGTTCCGGTTTATTAATCGGTTCGGTTCCAGTTACAAAATATAGAAATTTTCTTCTTTATTAGATAATTATTTAGAGAAGAGAGATGAATGAATAGAAAAGAAAAAAAATAAAGAGACAGTCATTTCAAGGCGAGGCTGGTTGGTGGGGGTGGGGGGGGGGGCGATTTTGAAGAAAATAATTAAAATATTATGGAAGCCGTATAACCAGAGGTTTACTTTGCTTAAAAAACTTTCAAACTTTCAAAGTAAACCTCTGGTTATACGGCTCCTTTGATATTTTCTTGCGCTGTTTCGTTTATTACATTAAAATATTATGGGCAATGATACAAATACACTAAAGAGTGAATCTCAGATCTTTAAACAAAATTGTTGACCCACGGGGCGCGGGTCAGTCAGATGAATTTATTATTTTGGATACAAAATGTTATAAATAAATATATTTGTAGGTTAAATGAGAAATTAACGAGAGTGCAGCTAAGCGTAATTTTATTTATTTCCCTTCAGAGCAGACGTTTGATATAAAGGTGAATTGATGGTGACACTCCCTAGTGCTCTGAAGATGGTCCTAAACAGGATCGAAACGTCAGCTCTGAGGGAAAATTACGATTAGCTGCACTCTCTTTAATTTCTCGTTCTATCTAAAAACAATACAGGTATAAAAAAAACTTCAAATAATTAAATATGTTTTACTTATATCGTATTTAAATTATCAGTTGAAGTGGAAAATGCCGAAGACTTAAAAAATTAAATCATATTATGATTTTTTTATGCTTAAATTGAATAAAATTTTTAAAATTTAATAGAGTATGGGAAAAATGTGAAAAAAATTTCACGTTGTCACACTTTTTTTACTTTAAACTCGGAAAATGAGGGAGGTGGAATTTAGGGTAGTGTCGGCGGACCTGCTTGATTTATATTTTTTAAAAACACACGTAATACAAATATAATATTGTTATTAATAATTAATTACATTAAGTTTCTGTAATTTGACTCTATATAGTTGTTTGCAATATTTTTAAAAATAAAATTCTTTTAATCCTGGTTAACATTAACTTTTATTGACAAATTTTAAAATTAAAAAGATGCTGTCCCTTGAACTGAGGGGAGGAGACAACGTGAGTTCGAATCCCACTAGTGCCTCATTTTTTTTTCTGTCTATTATTATTATATATAATTTGTAAAGATAGAAGATTTTACATATTTTGATATGTCGAGATAAATAGAGAAGAAAGGAAGCTTCTATTAAATAAATTAAAATTCTTTTTAACAAGACGTTTCGGTCAAATTTAATGAGCCATCTTCAATTGTTTAAACTATAAAAATATTTACACTTTGGTTAATTAATTTACTCCCGGCGGCACACCCTTACTTTTTCAAGAAAATCCACAGTGAAATCTTGAAATTAAAAAAAAAATGATTTTTTCAAATTGCGATAACTCTTTAATTATGAATTTCATCCGATTAGTTTATTTACATTTTTCGTTCAAAATCATGTCTGGAATCACCTCCATAAACCGAGGAATACCTCATGACTCACCCTGTGATTTAGTTATGTCCGAAAAGAATCGAGATGTTTTGAATACGAATATATATATAAATATTTTTCTAGTTTAAACAATTGAAGATGGATTGAAACGTTAATTTATTCAATAGAGCTTTCTTCTTTCTTCCTCTTCCACAATCAATTCTTCACAGCCACCACATATATTTGTGCAAGCAACAAGCACTGCTTGTTTTATTTTTATTTTTTTAACATTAATTCGCCAATTCCTTTTTTTTTCATACATAATTCCCGATTTCCAAAATACAAAAAACGACTGACTTACTTACTTGTTGCATTGTGTGAACGTGAATGAGTGTTTTTTTTTTGTTTTTTTTTTTTTGTTAATATAAAAAAAAAGTACATACACTCTTTTGTAATTAATTTCATTTTAGAACAGACTGTATTTGTTTTTTAATTTGCATTTAAAAGCACGGTTTTATTTTGGCTTAACTCCCTCCAGTTTTAATTTTTTTTTTTTTTTTGCTAACAATTTAGTATATTCTGAAAAAAGCAAATTTTTTTTTTTTCCCTGAATGGAAATAAGTTAGAACTTGAACTTTTCGCATTTCAGGTTCGCTAAACCTCACGAACAGCACGAACACAATGCAACAAGCATCTCCTCCAACGACGCCAACCTCCTCCTCGGCATCCCCGACATCTTCCTCTTTCGGTCCTCCATTAACACTCGCCCCGCCGCCCGTTGTCTCTCTTCCATCCGCCACCACGACATCATCATCATCATCATCAATAGCATCCTCGAACATGCTCCAACCACCACCTCCGCCACCGCCTCCACCTCCGCCCCCGCCCCCACCCCCACCTCCGCCACCGCCACTTTTCCAAAATGTTGAACAATTCGGATCATTTCTTGGCGAAGAGATTGTCGCCAATTGGCGTAAAACCCTCGAACGTAGTAGTATTAGTACACATATAATGAATGGGACAACTACTTCGACCACCACTACGACAACAACGAGCCCTATGCATCCAACAACATTAAGTGATGATGTAGATTCGGCGGCGAATTCGACCAACACATCGCCTGCACCTCCCGATGGCGGATCACCGAAAGATGACCGAACGACCACGCCGGTCTCGCTTCACAACAACAACAACAACAACATTAGCAGCAACAACAACAACAACAACAATCACCTGCCACCTCCACATCTAAGCATGTTCTTCCGCGATGAGATCAAAAATCCTGGTAAGTTTTCTTTTTTTTTTTAATTTGTATTGAAAATGTTTATATTAAATCGAAAACGAAATGATTAGGTTTCAGATTTGATGATCCCCGATCGCCTTTTCGATTCGGGGCGCCGGGAGGACCGGCAGCGGCGGCTGCAGCAGCCGCAGCTGCAGCGGCAGACGCAATGGACGCCTGTACGATGGTCACGCGTCTTGGTGAATCGTTAATACCAAAAGGCGATCCAATGGAAGCGAGATTACAAGTAATTCTTTTTTTAAATAACACCAAAAAAACAAATCCTAAATATTAACGTTTTAATTTTAGGAAATGCTACGTTATAATATGGACAAGTACGCAAGCCAAAATTTAGATACGTTACATATATCGCGTCGCGTCCGAGAACTTTTAAGTATAAATAATATAGGACAAAGATTATTCGCCAAATACGTCCTTGGTGAGTACTAAATTTTTTTTTTTTTTTTTATTTCAACACCCAAAAAAAAAATTTGATTTATTTGAATTGTTTACACTATTGCCAAAATAATATTTTTTGAGTAGTGGTGTAGCTGTTTAAATGAATTAGTTTTTTTTTTTTTTTATTTAAATTTATTTTTGTAAATACGCAAAAAAAAAAAATGACTATCCCTGAAAAGTTGACTCTTTGACTGTTTAGGGCTGTCCCAAGGCACCGTCTCGGAGCTGCTCTCCAAGCCAAAGCCGTGGGACAAGCTGACGGAAAAGGGCAGGGATAGTTATAGGAAGATGCATGCCTGGGCTTGTGACGAGAACGCGGTCATGTTGCTCAAATCGTTGATTCCCAAAAAGGGTAAGTCTTCTTTATAACAATTTATTCCTTTAAAATAATCACATAATTAACAAACAAATATACTTCTTTTACGGATTTCACACCCTTTTATTAATTTTTTTGTGAAATCCTAAATCAAGTTTATTTCTTTGTTCTGTGATATATTTATTAAATGGGAATAATTGTGATAAAATTCGCGTTAACAAAAATCAAATATCATTTATTAAATGGCACTATTGGGAAAATAGAAAGACAAAATATTTATATTTTTCAGTGAACGTTTCGGTCATAAATGTCGGAACATCTACTGAAAAATATAACATATTATATAGGCATTTTATAATAAAGACTGGCGCACTTCTTTCATCCCTATCAACGAAAACAAAACGCTATTTTAAATAAATCTCTCACATCAATAATAGATATAATTAAGTAATTGAATATTCGAGATGTAGTATTGTGTTCAAGGTAATAAGGAATAATTTCCAAAGAAGAATGCAGCTAAATTTATTTCATTTGATTTTAATAAAAATTCCTAACCACTTGCTGACGTTTCGGTTCCGGTTTGAACCATCTTCTGATTTTGTCTTTATATAGTTTGAATGTATTGTTTAAAAACACAGCTCCGATGATGGTAAAATTCGAACCGAAACGTCAGCAAGTGATTAGGAATTTGTATTAAAATCAAATGAAATAAATTTAGCTGCATTCTTCTTTTGGAAAATATTCCTTATTACCTTGAAAACAATAGATATAATTAAATAAATCGCCAAATGGGGCATATACTTAATTAAATACCGATAAAGACACGAAATATCGTAAAATGTTGTCAAAAAAAAAAAGAATTTATATTTTTATAAATAAATCCCCAAATGGGGCTGATTCTTATTAAAAGCTGATAAATTAGTATTAAAAAGAGTTGTTAAAAGAAATTTAAAATTAAATAAATCGCGAAATGAGACCGATAAAGACACAAAACGTTGGATAAAGACACAAAACGTTGGCAAAAAAATAAATAAATAAATAACCTAATGAGGGATGCAAAGGTCATTCATTAAAAGGTTGGTAAAATAAGAATTCAATCAATAAATCCCCAAATGGGGCTGGTATTTATTAAAGACTTTAATACCTTACCAATAAAATATCAGATGCTATTTAACCATAATTCACTTTTTTTATTTAATTAAATAAATAAATAAATACTAAATCCCCAAAAGGGGAGCCGAATTTAAAGACTAATAAAAAAAATCTTAAAAAAGAGGGGAGGGGGAGGTCTTCCTCTCCTTTCATTTGATACAATAACCAAACATTTATACTCTCGACAAGATCAGGGAGAATATGTTAAAGGAAAAAAAGTTCCTCTAAACAAATATAACGAGTCTTTCCCCCTCTTAGGGAAACTCCACCGATATAGGCCTCGAACAAGTGTATAGAGCACATAGGCCTAAAAAGAAATTGATAACAAGAAAGGGTTATGTTGTTGAGTAGGCCTACTTACATTATGCATTTGAAGAGAGGAAGCGCAATCCCTTGGAGGGTAGACTGAGATGTTATGTTGTCTCCTTCGAATTTAACACGAAACTAAAACAGAAAGAAAAAAAAATAAGATTAAATTTTATTTAAAAAATTATTAAAAGCAAGTAGTAATTCTTTTATTTGTAAAAAATCTCAACATCGAATTTTTGGCTTGGTGTAGGGGTTAGCGTGCTAACCTCGTATACCAAAAGTCGCGGGTTCGGACCCCAGGCAGTGCGATGATTGGATACCAAATGGCTTAAATAAGAATGCCTGGACCCCCAATAAATATATTATTCATAATAACGGTTATCGTATAAAGTCTTATATGGCAAAAAGACTGTGTGAATCTGTGTGTGAGTGTTGAGTGTGAATGAGAAAAAGTGTGAGTGTTAAAAAAAAAAAGATAAAAAATAAAAAACTAATTTTGGTTTCAATGACACCTACACTCCCCCTCCCCCTTTCAACAGCTTATATTCTCCCTCTACCCTTAGTGAAATACAAAATATTTAATTTCATATTCAAAAGAATCGTTTTTCGCAGTCAAATTATTTGTTTCTATCATTTTTTTTTTCAACGATAAAATGCATATTAATTACCTTTAATAAGACACTCAAGAGGGTGTGCTGGTTGACGGTGAGGTCAGGGTGGGTTGCACTATATTAATTATTCACTTTGATTCACTTTAAACACAAAAAAGATAGCAGCGCCTGCATCCCGGCAACGCACTCGACTCGACTGGACGAGAGAAACTTGTCTCTTATCTGTTTGTATAGGAATAAATAGATGAAAATAACAATTCCCTTTTTATTAAAAGTAAAAAAATACCTTTTGCTCTAATCTAACTGTATTTAGAGTTGGAAAAGAATGTCAACAAGTGATTTGGAATATTCCAAGGCCTTTCTTAAATAATCAACCCTTCATTCCCCCCTAATCAACGCTATTTTTTGAATGTTTTCTATTTATTTGGCTTCGATTTAATTAAAATCAATTAAAAAAAACTTTTTTTTCAATTTTTCAACCCCTAATTCAATCCTAATAAATAAAATAATTAACATTGCTATCGCCTTCGGCGAGCTTCGCGTCTACTCAAAAAAAATTAAAACCCTGAAAAACTTCCCTAAATCCGCCTTTGGGTTTTTTTACTTATAGTATAATTTTCTAGAATGAGTCTTGCTTTAGGCCAGTGGTTTCCAAACTTTATGTTACAACGCCTCCCTTGAAAATATTTAATCGTATGACGTCCCCCTCCCCCTCCACCCATTTAGCAAAATAATACAAAAACAAAAATTTTTAATACTAAAAAACATAAATTTATATAAAAATATTTTTTTTTTATTTATTCATATTTATTATTTTAATTAAAAACTCCGTCCCAGAATCTTCTAAATTTTATTATTTTATTTATAAAACTTGCAATCATTTGGAAAATTGATCTTGGTGGCCAATATTCGCGCCTCCCCAGGGGGGCGCGCCTCACAGTTTGGAAAACGCTGATCTAGAGCAGGGGTTTCAAAACTTTATGTTACAACGCCTACCCCCCCCCTCCCCTCACCCATGTTGTAAAATAATACAAAAACAAAAAGGTTTAACGCTAAAATATATTAATTTATATTAAGGCGGAGTCAAAAAAAAAAATTCCAAAATGAGATAAGCAGCCAAAATTATTTTTTTTATTGTCTGACTGACGTTTCGGCCACTGGTCTAGGCCATCTTCAGAGCCGGAGGCGAGAATAAATTAAATTTGAATTTCATTTTTTATTTAAAATTCAAATTTAATTTATCCGAAACGTTACAAAAAGAAATAATTTTGGCTGCATATGTCTTGGAATTTTTTTTTGACTCTTCTTAATAATACTTTCAGCCACAAAGATATACCTCACAATAAATTTATATATAGATATTTTTTTTATTTATTCCTATTCGCGCCTCCCTAGGGAGGCGCGCCTCACAGTTTGGAAAACGCTGCTCTAGAGGACGTTATGAAAAGTTCAAGAAAAATTTTCAGGTCTACAAATTCTCAAATGGGAGTCCCAAAAAGTTCAGAATTTTCCCATTAGAAAGCATTGGGTTCTTATAACACCCTCTTTAAAACCAATTAATTATAATGATTAAATCTCTCAAATTAAAAATTATGAAAATTGTTATATAATTAAATTTTCTTTATTTTTTTCCTTTGTATTTATAAAATACACAAAATAAAAACATTGTGTGGTTTTATGAAACCACGATGCAAGTGAAACTTTTATCGAATCATAGGCGTTTAACTGAAAATTTTTAGAAAATTATTCAATTAAGGGTAGGGATACGGTATCGAAAAAAAAGTATCGATACTTGTACTTGGTATCGTATCGAAAGGAAAGTATCGATACCAAAAAGTATCGAAAAAAAAGTATCGAGTAAAAATGTACTAGTATCGAAACAAAAGTATCGATACCAGTAAGTATCGATACTTTTTAAGTGTCCCTAGAGGTGGTGTCAAAAAAAAGTATCGAAACATGTGCTTGGTATCGTATCGAAAGGAAAGTATCGATACCAAAAAGTATCAAAAAAAAGTATCGAGTAAAAAAAGTACTAGTATCGAAACAAAAGTATCGATACCAGTAAGAATCGATACTTTTTTCGTGTCCCTAATTAAGGGTATTAAAATCGCGTTTTTAATCTTAACTTAATTATTGGAAAATGATGAATGATAATGGGAAATCAATTGGCGTATGTTAAATTAAAAACTGAGAAAAATATTTATTTAGTATTTTGAATCATTTTAAATTATTTTAAAAATTATATTTTATCAATTTAAAAATTCAAAAATTAAATCTCACAATTATTTTTTTATAATTCGTCATTAAATTTCAACTTTCCTATTATGTCGTCATGCCTTATGACGTCATAACTTGAAGCGTGACGGCTTGTAACGCGACATGCTGATATAGAAACGAAAAAATTTGTGTTGATCAAAATAAAGTTTCACTTTAAAATGATAAGTTAAGGGGTGAATAGATTTCTTAAAAAACTATATATGAGTAAAGTTGATTAGGGCAATGCGTGTGAATACCGTCATTGATTAAGTTTATATTTATATAATTAAATCCCATAAATAGACAAAAAAATGTATATATTTACATTGATATGCAATATCCAGCGTGATACTTTATACCGGCTTGGTAATTATATTGTTTTTGATTTTTTTTTTTCAATTCAATTTTAGTTATTGAATAAACATATATATATAAAAAAGGCAATATAAATAATCTATAGTATAGAATGCAGGTAACAATCGACCCAGATTGATCTCTCTCTCTCTCTCTCACTCTCCTTATGAATATTATTTCGAATTGAAACATGCAAAGGCTATAAAAGCGATATAGAAACATGGAGAGACGACGATAACAGAAAGAGAGCCTTAGAATATTATTTACTGCAAGTGGACCTCTACTCTAACAAACGAACGAAATTATCAATAAATAAAACAACCTAATCTAATATTATAATTTTATTATTATGTCTTCCTTTTGTTTTTTCTTTTTTGAATAATTAATTCACGGGCGTCATTTGGGGATTGAAGGACATCGACAGGACGGGATTTTGGGGTGGGGGGTGAACTGGATTATTTTTTTTTACAAATCACTAGACCAAAATTATTTTTGTTAATCAGTCACGTAATTAAAGAAAAATTTTAATTTTATTTAATGCGTTTCAGTACGTTTCGGTCTTATATTGAGATCATCTTCAGGTTCTTTGTTAATTTTTCTGTAGCGTTTGAGAGAACAAGCCTGAGGATGAGCCTAATATAGGATCGGAACGTGCTATAGGCCATCGGGATTTTGGGGTGGGCTTGAACAAATCATTACGTTTTTTCGGGATCTCCAGAGACGTTTAAACCAAAATCAGTGTTAATTTTTTGTAAATCAAATTAAAGAAAAATTTATAATTTATTCAGGCTAATTTTATTACGTTTCGATCCTATATTGAGATCATCTTCAGGAATTTCTCTTTTGAATCTGTACCATTTGAGAAATGATTGAACAACACGCTTGAAGATGAGCCCAATACAAGATCGAAACGTGGTATAAAATAAAAATAGTTTCTTTCTTTTCACTATAGAATTATATATATAAAGATAATTAAAGATGAAGCTTTTTTTTACTCTTTGCCTATTAATTTTGGTTATTTATATTCTTAGTTTTTTTAAAGTTCGCAAAATTTTCATTTTTTTGTTTTGTAGTGACTACACCTGTTTATAAATGTTAAAAATAATCATGAATTTATTGAATAAAAATAAGTTAGGTTAAATTAATGTATATATAGATATGTTGGAACAAATCAATAGAGTAATTAATACCACCAACATGATTCTCTCTCTTCGTCTAGTTATGGAAAGGAAGGCAAAAGTAGAAGGGTAGAAGGGGGACTGGAGTCACGCACACACGCCCTTCCCCCCCCTCCCTTCGCGTGCCCTTTCAATGAAAATAGAAATAATAAATATTAATTTTAAAAAAAGAAAAAACAACAGCCATCAAGGCCGTTGTCTGGATGGGTGGTCCAGATGAAGAAGGCTGTTAAAGCCATCGATACATATTAAATTGGAAATGTGTTGTAAAATGAAAACTTTTTTGATTATTACGTAGTTTAATTAAAAATTAGGAACCGACCGAATATTCGGTTTCGGTTACGGTTTCGGCCAGTTTCGGCCAAAAATCATGGTTTCGGCCAAAAAGTGGCCGAAACCAGAGTCTTAAAAAATGGGATGAGACTCGCATGCAAAAAAAAAAAAGGTCAAATAATTTGCTCTTGAGGGAGAAAAAAATTTTAGTATCCCTAAAAAAAAGGTAAAATGATTTTCACGGGAGGGAAAAAAAAATTCAAAAAAAAAAAAAAGTAAAATGAAAAAAAATTTTTATAGGAAATACAAGTTTCGGTTTCGGTTACGGTTTCGGCTGAAAATCTTGTTTCGGTCGGACCCTATTAAAAATATAACCTTGAGGGTATTACTGTAATGTGTGAAGGGGATGGTGGTTATATTGGTTAAAAAATTTTTTTCTGAAACGTTTCTTACACTTTTTTTTGCACTAAATAATTTTTTTTTTTAACACTCCCACTTTTTTCTCATTCACACAGTCTTTTCGGCAACTTAGGCCATTTAAGACTTTTACGATATCCGTTATAGAGATTAATATACATATTAGGGGTTAGGCATTCTTATTTAAGCCATTTGGTATCCAAATGGCTTATATAAAATCATCGGACTGCCTGCGGTCCGAACCCGCGACTTTTGGTATACGAGGTTAGCACACTAACTCCTACACCAAGCCCCGAGGGTCTTTTCTTCTTAATTATTATTATTCCATTCCAATTCAGTGCATTCTCTATACATTTTCAATGGGAGAAATCGCCCCCGGGGCTTGAAGTAGTTTTTTGTTGTTTGATATTATTATTAGGGGAATTTTTAATTATAGACCACATTTTTAATAAATACTTGGAGTAGTTGGTAGCGTGCCTAACTTCTATACCGAACGTCGCGGGTTCGGGCCCCAGGCAGTCCGATAATTTTATTTAAGGCATTTGGATACCAAATGGCTTAAATAGAAATGCCTAGACCCCCCAATAGATATATTAAACATTCGAGTATCCTTAAAAGTCTTAAATGGCCTAAGTTGCTACTACTGTGTGAATGAGAAAAAAGTGAGAATGTTTGAAAAAAAAAAATAGGAGAAATCGTAACTTTAAGAATTAATAACTCAAAAAGTTATAGGATGAAAATAATTTCCCTGTAATCCCGAGAAGGTTCTCTTTTTATGCATAAAAAATTTCTTTTCATATTCCAACGGGAAGTTGCCTAAATAGAGCGTGACAGACAGACAGACGGACATAAGCGAATTATATATATAGATAGATTAGGCCTATAATTACTATTATTTTTAATTTAATACCGATGACTATCGGGGGACGTTCAACACGCTGATTCCTCGGAGTCACTCAATAGAGGTTTTGCCGCATCACTAAACCGCAACGATTGAGCTGACTGTTGCTCTACGCCTCCCAACAAGAAAATTTTTAAAATACCGGTATGTAGAAAGGTTTGTAAATAAGTGGTGTGAAAAAAAGACATTTAAAGTCTGTGGTGCTAGATTTAAAACAAATAAATCAAATAGTTAGAAAGAATGAGCAAGCAGCTAGTGTATATTCAATTTATTCATAAACCAGGCCCGGCCCATATGTGACCGAAACGTCGGCCCTGGTTTATGAATAAATTGAAATATACACTAGCTGCTTGCTCATTCTTTCTAACTATTTGAAATAAATCAAAATTTATTTAATGAATGAAATTTTCTTGAAGTTATGTTGAATTTACAATGTCGGCGAACTGTGCGTTTTCTAGCTCAATAGTCAACCCTAGGTAGTCAACCGCTCACTAGTGGAGGTGATGATTTTGTCCGATTTTGAATATTAAATGACTTTTTAAAAAAACAAAGTATTTTTCAAAAATATCCGCTCTATATCTTATAGATAATTAAATTAGTAATCTTTGTGTTAAAAAATAATTAATTTTCTACCCTTAATTAATTAGCTGGAAGGTCTAGAATGAAATCCCTTGTATTCCTATGGGAAAAACTAACGCCATCTCTTGTCGCCTCGAGGAACTCGGTAGTCAATGGTGTCCTAACCGTTTTTCGAGACGGGCACCATAAACATTCTTTATTTCCCTCGTGTTGAAGGGGGATGGTGGGGGGAAGGTCTATATTATTATTAGAAGGGGGTTCTATAATGTCACACAAGTGAGTGTACACAAGGCTTTCTACTTTATAAATCACAAAAATTGTGGAACAGTTGGACAGTAAGAACATTTTAGATACAAAAGTGGATGGTAGGGTATGAAAAGGTTAACTACCTCTACTCTAGCTAAACATAAATAAAACTTGATGATGACTTAAATTCAGGACCGAATCGTAGTTTTTGTTTTGTTGATTTAATTCATTTTTGATTAATAAATAAATAAATAAATAAATGGTAACAAAATTAAATTGACTCGAGAGGTTTAAATGGTTCGGTGGGACCAGAGAGTAGAGAGAAAGGACTATTTAATAGAGAGCCTTCTTCCCCACTCCTGTAGCAAGTTATCAACGTATTAAGCTTGGAGGTGCCCTTTTGGGCCGCCCTTTTGCCCCTTGAGAGAGCGAGAGAGAGGTTGTCTCTCTCTCTCTCTCTCGCTCTTGCCCGTTGACCCCAAAGGGAGAAAGGGTCGCTCGGACCGTTCTGACACTGACCTTAGCTAATAAAGACATTATCATAGAGTAGTAGAGGGGATATTATTATTAAATGGCGTCTAATAGGCTGATAACCTTTGCTGATCTTGGAGGTATAATTCAAACAGATACATCGCTATTCTATAATAATAATAATAATACGATATTCTATCTCACTGTATTAATACAATCTATATTCAATTTGCATTTGAATTAACAAATGAATTCTGTTAATAATCATTTATAAAATAGTTACAAAAAAAATCTTTTTTTTTTTTGTTACCACCGCCATTTTTTTTTTTCATTTGGTGTAAAATCCTACAAGGGCTAATGGAGCTAAACAGCTCTGGCCCATAATAAACTTCTATCTATCTATCTATCTATCTATCTAAAATAATAACAAACTTTGGAAACTTATAGATCTGCAAATTCAAAATATTTTTTTTTTTTTTGTGAGACTCCATTTTGAAAAATTTACTTTTAATTTGGTCGTATTTATTTATTTATTTTTTTTTTTTTAACGAAGTAGGCCTATGTTGGAATAATGGTAAATACATTTCAATACATGATTTACTAATATACATGAATCTGACATAATAAAAAAGAAAAATTTATTTTTGAAGTCAAAGTATTTAAAAAATATAGGCTAAGAGAAAGTAAAACTGGTGTGACTGGTCGCACAGCACACAACTTTCTCTTACTCTTCGGCAAGAGAAAGTTGTGTGCTGTGCTTGTCACACCAGATTTTTTGTTTTCGACATATAGGTATTTAGTTTCCAGCAGTACGGTACATTCCAATTTCAAGATGAAATTTTTTTGGCATCTTCAGGTGAGCTCTTTTTCTAAGCAAACATTACTGCAGTCTCTTCGTTATATCGCCCTGCTTGAAACCTTTCTTGTGCAACAAGAACAGAGATTTTCCACAAATTATTCATATCGAAAGCAATTGTTTAGGGAACATGTAATTTCGAGATAAGGTGTCATATAATGGCCCTAGATCGGACAGCTTGTGTTTTTGTGGAGTTATCTTAAAAGCAAAGTGTTCTATAGTTTACCTGCTACAAGGGAAGAATTGAAAGGCAATTGCCGAAATTTTTCAGTTGTTAACTCATACCATGGACATTGCAACGAAAAGACTGCAGGAATGTTTGCTTAGAAAAGGAGCTCACCTGCATTTACTAGTGTATGCCATAAATACATTTATTTAATATCATGAAATTATCTAATTTTTAAAATTTCCCGTTTATTTGAATCACATGTATATTACAATTTATTTTACATACACATCATCGCAGTGGCGTAACTAGGTGGGGGCGAGGGGAGGCGCCCCCCGCCCCAGGCGCATCAAGCCCTTGGCGCCCCTCTAAACCGGCATAGGCGCCCTACGGCCTATGAAGCCCCCTGGAAAATCGGCGCCCTAGTTGAGCTTCGCCCCCCCCCCCCCGCCCTCAAAGGCTGGTTACGCCGCTGCATCATCGTTACACTTGCATCCGTTTTAAAACATATGATTTATATAAAAGAATGTGATTATTGAGAAAAAATAGAGCCGTTACAAACAGGTCAAAATAATTGTATGATAGGACAGTCATATACGTATATTTTAAATATGTAAAATATTGTATATTGTAATTCATATCCTTAAATATCAAGGTTCTAAATCGAAACGTCAATAAAACTTCTCAAAATAAATTTGGGTTCATAACTTTATTATCATATTGTCAATCGAGTAACGTTAACATCAATTTTTTTGGCAAGAATTGAGAGAAAAATTAATTGAATAAAATGCAATTTATTGAAGATTTTATATTAAAAAAAAAAAATTTTATTTTTGACATATTTTATTATAATGAATGAGATAGGTGGGGGGGGGGGGAGAAAAAAATTGGCTGGAATTTCAACTCTCTGGAGGATGATGATTCTTTTTTTTTTTTTTTTTTTTTTTTGGCTGAATACCAAAATATTTTTATATTCCCAATCAGATGATATAAATTATCGGGATATGGGAAGGACAAAATGAGGGGTGGATGAAGAAGGGAGGGGGGGGGGGTGAGAAAGAGAAGAGAAAAAAAAAAAGCAAATGGAATTCGAGGAATAAAAATTGCATTATCATAATTTATCTCTTTATGATTTAATACCCATCCCCCCCCCCCTCTTTGGTTAAGGGACAAAAAAATATGAAGGAGATATTAATGAAATTTTTTTTCAAAAATATTTCAATTGGAGTAATTTTTCAAATTTTTATTTTTTAGTTACGCCCTTTAGGATCTTATCAAATGTATAAGATTCAATCTGAAATTATTAATTCCCTTTATGGTTTAACATGGACATTGTATAAGAAAGAACAATGGTTAGTTTGTCACTTAATATTTGAACATTATTCATCCCCCCCCCACCCCCATGTCCATCTATTATTATTATTATAATAGAGAATGAATAGAAGTTACCCATCCTACTATTAGAATTGCTTGCTCTTGCTTAACAATATTGATCGTTCAAATAAAACGTTAAATATGAAAAGATATCAATCAATAAAGGAAATTGGAATATAAAGAATGATAATAACAGACTATATTGATATTATTATCTGAAATGAATAATAAATTTAAATTACGACTAGTCAATTGACCTGCCTGGGGGGGTTGCTATTTGAGCTGTCAATTTCTTGGCCATATATGGGCATGAACGATACTAATTATTTAAATACGATGTATTAGAGGGTTCAGGCACATTTATTTGGTATCGGATCTAAATAAATATTCATTGGACTGCCTGAGATCCGAACCCGCACCTCTTAGCTTCAGTTTGTCAACATCTCTAACCTCTCGGCCACGGGGGGGGGGTGCTACAATCATTTAAATTAGAGTCCGACCGAAACAAGATTTTCAGCCGAAACTTTGTATTTCCTTTAAAAAATTCATATTATTTTACCTTTGTTGCTTTTGAGGTTGTGGCTGGTGATGTGATAATAAAGGAGAAATGGAGATATCAGCCAAATTGGAATGATCCAGGTTCAATAAAACTCCCAGAATAAGACGTTTCGACCAAATAAATTCAGGCCGAAACGTCTTATTCTGGGAGTTTTATTGAACCTGGATCATTCCAATTTGGCTGATATCTCCATTTCTCCTTTATTATTTTACCTTTTTTTTTTTTTTACTTTTCCCTCTGCCCTTGGTTTAGGTGCACAATGTTTTTTTTTTTTTTTTTGTGTGTGTGCGAGCCTCATCTCATCTTTTCAAAATCAGGTTTCGGTCGGCTAAAAATTTCGGTTGGTTTTTGGCCGAAACTGGCAGAAACCGAAACTTTGGTCGGTTCCTAATTTAAATTATGAAAATTATGATTTGTTTTACTTTGTTAACAAAATAGATTTGGGAATTACTATCTGTTCATTGGGTAATTTAAATCAAAAGCCTGGTCTCCCTATCAGGTAAGAAAATCCAGTCTTGTTAGTTTGATAAATATTAGGACCCGACCGAATATTCGGTTTCGGCCGTGGTTTAGGCTTCGGCCAAAAGCCAGCCGAAACATTTTGCCGGCCGAAACCTGAGTCTGAAAATATGGGATAGGACTCGCACGCAAAAAAAAAAAAATGGTCAAATGATTTGGGGGAAAAAAATTTTCCGCTCAGTGTAAAAGAGGCGGAAAAAATTTCGTCCACGGGAGGGGGAAAAAATTTTCCGCAGGGCGGAAATATTAAAAAAAAAAAAAAAAAAAAAAAAAGATAAATTAATATGAATTTTGAATAAGGAATAATAGTTTTGGTTTCGGTTACGGCTTCGACCGAAACTAAGAATGAAGCCAAAATTCGGTTTCGGTTTCAGCTGAAAATATTGTTTCGGTCGGACACTAATAAATATACTATGATATAAACTCACGATTGTAAGAATAAAGAACATTTTTCTTTTTTTCTTAAATTGAGGTGTATGCAAATAATACAAAATTACAGTAAAATACGTTTTTGCAGCCGAAGAGTTGTAATTTATTGTAATTAATTAAACACTTTTTCTTTTATTATTTGCTAAAAAACACCACGATTTAAGAAAAAAAAATTATTTAACAATAAGTTTAAATCAATTAATCTCGACCGTAGGGTCTAGTTGAAACATCGTATTAAATAATTTTTTAAATGATACACTATGTGATATGTTTGTTTATTAGTGAAATAATATACCTGTCATCTTTAAAATGTGCTCACACAGTATGTGTAAATACCTATGAAATGTATAATTTCACCAATAAAAACTTGAAACAAGTGATAAGCTTATTTATAAAAATTTAAAAAACTATTGGCTTAAAAAGTAAATAATCAAAAAAACGAGTAATATTTCATGAAATAATAATAAAGTAAATAGATAGAGAGAGTTTTAATAAAATAAGTAAATAGTTATATGTATTTTTTGATTCTTTTATTTATTATTCCAAATTAATTCAATTGAGCGGAAAATGATTAAAATAAAAAGAAATATATTTCCAGTCAATTTCGTGATTAAATAAGAAAATAAATTCTAAATAAAAATTTTTATTTGTTTCTTTCAATTTGATGAACGATCGATGCATAACAAACAAATTGTCCTCATAAAATACTGGATAATTCGAGAATTGGGGAAAATCACTTTTAGTAGAAAACAAGAAAGAAATGAATGGAGATTTTTTTTCATTTTTGGGAGAGGGAAAATATTTTTAAAAAATATATGATTAAATCTGGTGTGACTGGCGCACAACACACAAATTTGTATCTACAAATTTCGAAAGTTGTGTTCTGTGCTTGTCACACAAGATTTTCTGTGTCGACATATATTAATTTAGTTCCCGACAGTAGGGTACATTCGATATTCAAGATGTAAAATTTATAAGTATGGGAGAATATTTATATTTTGTTACCATGGCAACCATTTCTCCTATCTTTACTATGACGTACAAGAGTAAAAGTGTGCTTCAAAAGATTTCAATGGCAAAATGAGAATATACATTTAAAAGGGCATCTAAAAAATGATTGATTTTTGAATTTAAAAAAAAAATCATTAAAGCGAATTTTGAGAAAATAGAAAAAACTGAAAAAGTACATCAGTAAAGTACTAGTACTCTTTGGTCGATTTTGTTCAAAAGCGTATTATCAATCTTTGAAATATGATTAAAATTACATTTTTTTTTAGTTTTTAATAAAAAAAAACTCCAAAGTATCTTATTCAATTAATAGGCCCCCCTCCACCCTTAAAGTTTTTATTAGTATGTAGAAGACTATTGTGGTCAATTTTTTACACAGTTTTTGACAACATTTTTGAAACAGTTATACATAGTTTTCAATATTTATTTAAATAAAAAAGTTATTTAAAAATTTTTCAAAATTTCCTAAACATATAATTTATCCGGACAGACGACTACCGGGGTGGTCTGAGGGGGGGGGGTATAGAAAATTTTTTGAAAATTAGACACTTAAATCTGCTTTTAGCTATTCTAGGACGTGTAAAATATTATCAAACTTGCTTTAAAAAAATAATTTTTTTAAAATTAAAACTTTAAGATTTGAGCCCGGACCCTTCAGGAAAAACTTTCAAGAAAATTAAAATTAAAATTATTGAAATTTTAAGGTCCCCGGCCCCCTCAGGAAAAGATTTCCAAAAATGATTTTTTTAAATTGAAATTTTAAGATTTGAGCTTAATGGCCCGGCCCGGGCTCAGGAAAAAAATTTCAAGAAAATGATTTTTTTTATTGAAATTTTAACCATGAAAATTATTTTTTATTAGAATTTTAAGGTTGGAACACAAAGGGCCCGGAGACCCTCGGAGGGATATAGCCCCCCTGCCCCCCTGTCTGCGGCCCTAAATAGGAGGCTCGTGGCTAATCAGATAAGCTGCTAGAGTTGCTATAATGAAATTTTCAAACATTGCCAATGTCTCCTCCGCCTCTCTGTAATTGGAGTTTATCTCTGTTGAGAGATGTAAAAAAAAAATAATAATAATAATAATAATGAATCCACTATGACATATTCATTCAAGACTTTTTGCCAGCTCTGAAGATGGTTCAAACAAGGAACCGAAACGTCAGCTGTGTAAATTGAATAAATATATAAACGGCATATGATATTATTAATATTACATCACAGCTATACAATTATGTTTTAAAACAAATGATTTTCATCATTTTACAAAAACTTTTGCAATCAATTTGATAAACAAAAGTTGATTCTCTAATCAATTGGTACACAAAATTCATCACAAAATCTAATTTGGAAAAAAAAAAAAAAAAAAATTGAAGACTGGTAATTTTCATAAAGTCAAATTTATGAACAAGTAAAAAATAAAAATGAAATGACATAAACGACCCTAGCTAATTTTTGAGGTTGGGTGGGCGAGGAACGAACGAAAGGAGGTGGGGGGGGGGGGAATTCTTCTTGCGTGTTGACGTTTGCTAAAGGCAAAGTCGATGTGCGTGTCCAGGCCTTTTAACCCCCCCCATATACATCTATACTCTTCTAATAAACGTATAGCAAAAGAAAAAAAAAAATAGTTTGTTAATGTAGATGTAAGTAAAATAGTGCCATCAAATAATAATAAATGATAAAGAGAAAGATATTTTATCACAATATTATTTCCATAAATTAGAATAAGAAATATAATCAGATTAATTAATATGATTTATTTTTACGTTTACGTTTCTCTGATAATTTAATCTACGCCCCGCCCCCTAAAGTTTTGTTTTAAAACTTTCTTTCTATATAATAACAAGATTTATTATGATTTTTTTTTCCCCCTATTTCTGAAGACCGTGTTGATTAGATTGTAATGATAACATCTTCTGTTTTAAAAAAATTAAATTTCCTTTCAGTTGTGGAGACCCTGTTATGCAATAGTGTGTCAAGCGCCAAAAAAAAATTAAAAATTGAGTTAAGCACGGAATATTGTTTCAAATGCTTTAATATTAATATTTTTTTATGAAATATGTCCTAAAAAAATTTATATTTAATGTTACTTGCACAATTGCCAAAAAAAATTATATATAATCCAATGAAAACAAAAAACTTTAATGTTAATTTTCTCAAAACTCGGTAGCTGGCGCTTGACACACTAATGCGTAACAGGGTCCATATATGGTTATTAAATTTAGTATTGATGACAACCGGTGGATGTAAGATTGTGAATAAATAAAAATACTGTCAGTAGTGGCGGAACCTAGAACATTTACCGCCCTTTTTAAGTCAATCAAATGATGGTTTTTATATAATAAATTAATAAATATAGTAACGGTAGTACATAGGCGTAGCCACAGAGATGCAGCAGCTAAGGTTATGGTTCTTTATTAGATTAATTCACACAGCTGACGTTTCGGTTCCGTGTTTCAACCATCCTCAGTGCTGGCGAAAAATCAGATACTTTCATAATGACTTTTCGTCAGCTTTGAGGATGTTTGAACACACGGAACCGAAACGTCAGCTGTGTGAATTAATCGAATAACCTTAGCTGCTCTCTATTTTTACCCTTTTATTAATAAAATATAATAATTTACTCTAGCTTAAAAAAACAAAAACAAATGATTTATAAATACCCTAAAATAACCTTATATTTTTCAAAAGTTTGAAGAAGTTTTTTTGATCCCCATCAAAAATTTCTGAATACGCCTATGAACCCGGGTAAAAATGATTAAAAATAACCGAGGGATCCACACGCCCGCAGCAGGACTGCATAGTGAACCTTGAGGGACACACAGGGATACATACGCCCGCACCAGGGACACACATTTTTCTTCTTGTCACATTTGATCTACTGTGTGTGTCCTTGGTGCGGGCGTATGTATCCCTGTGTGTCCCTCAAGGTTCACTATGCAGTCCTGCTGCGGGCGTGTGGATCCCTCGATCATTTTCAATCGGAAAAGCATTCGATAAACATCGAGCACGAAGTTGTACATAGAACATTTTCCCGACTTCAACACCATTGATGCCTGTATTCGAGTCAATTTTTAGATTTTCTTCGGACGTTTCGGTGCATATTAGATCCAGTAAATGTATTACAGCTGGAAATGGTTGATTAGGACGATAAGGAGAAAAAAAACAGCTTCCTTTTTCTCTCTCGCCACTTCAATTTACTGCAAATATTTCGGCTCCTATACAGGTGCCATCTTCAGTGCATATATTAATTTTTTGAGAGAGATTGTCAATATTATAAAAAAAATTGTGCGCATGGGCTTCTTGTCTGGATGCTGCTCTACGCCAGAATATGATCTAATCTAATATATGCACTGAAGATGGCATCTGTATAGGAGCCGAAATATTTGAAGTGATGGGAGAGTAAAAGGAAGCTGTTTTTTTTTCTCCTTATCGTCCTAATTTATTAGATCATTATCAGACTAAAATAGAATTAAATTAACATAATTATCATAGGCGTAGTGAGGGGGGTTTTTGGGGCTCAACCCCCCCCCATGGGACCCAAGCCATGATAGATATTTAAGCTTTATAATACAAATTATATTTCATATAGTGTAAGAGAAAGTAAACTCTAGCTAAAAAAAAAAAAATGATTTATAATTTTTCAAATGTTTGAAAAAATTTTCTTGAACCCCCCCCCCCATAAAAAATTCCTGGCTACGCCTATGATAATTAATACAGTGAGTTGTTGATTTAATTATAAATCTATTGTAGTCTAATAAATTTAGACACCGAAACGTCGTGAGATTTATTATTCCTTCGGCTGTTTGATCTAACATTATTATGTTACAGGATTTTTTTTTTAAATGTCAACAGGTCAAAGGAAATTTTATATTATTTTAAAACAAATTTTATCCCCTTTGCACCCCTGATTGATGTTTTATTTTATTTTTTTTTTGATTGCGGGTATTTTATATATTTTTAGTTTCCTTTCCTGGGAAAGAATCAACAACCCCGACTTCGACGACCTCATCAACGCCGACAGGCGGGAATGGAAGCACCGGCGGTGGTGCTGTCAGTCCCTACCATCGGATGAGTACAACGCCAATGAATCCGGCTGTGCTGGCCGACCAGACCTCCTCATCGGCCCCCGAAATGACTGAAGAAAGAATCGCGCATATCTTAAGTGAGGCATCACAATTGATGAAAACGCCGAATATCGGGGGTAGTAATCTTCCAGAAGATAGTCATAGCAACGATAGCAAATCACCAAATATACAGGTAGACAATTTTATTTGATTTTAATAAGTGTATTAGAAGACTATTAACGTCAGATGTTTTTTCAGTGTTCAAGTCCTTTGAATACAATCGGCCCCGGCATGGCTATAACTGTCGGTGCCGGCAACGCCAAAGAATCCTCTACAACGCCAATCACATCCGGCTCGTCCAATTCGTCGACAGCTGCAGCGGCAGCGGCAGCGGCTGCGGCGGCGGCGGCGGCAGCCGCGGCGCACGCAACAGCCGCCGCTCAAGCACAAAGACGATTGAAAAAATACGAAAACGATGATATTAGTCAAGATAAAATTGCACGAATTTATCAAGAGGAATTAGCGAAATTAATGGGCCGAGCGCGATTAGAGGATCTGGCTCGGACGTCGGCAGCTGCAGCGGCCGCTGCAGCTGCTGCAAATCGACAAGAACATTTCCCAAGGTATTTATTCATTTGTTTATTTAAGTGAAACTTTTTTCCATCGTCTCAAATCTTTTCCGTGACGTCACCGACGACTCACACCAGGTTTCTTTACTACGCTACTGTCGCTAGAGCTCTAGTGAAGGTGTGGCGCAGAGTTGGGTTTTATACATGATTTTGTAGTTTTATACAAAAATCACGGATAAAACTGTATAAAACTCGGATGCACATGCGCGAACCTGACGAGAAAGGAAGGAAATTCAAATAAAATTCATTTATCTTTTTTAACCTGTTTTTTTTTTTTTTTTTTTAGGGAGTTGGTTTTTTACATAGTTTTTTCTAGTTTTATCCGTCGTAGTTTTATCCATGTATAAAACTCTGTATTATACTAGGCTGGATAAAACTTGCCTTCTACGGGCTTCCCGTCTAGCCAGGGGGCTCATCATTTGGGATTCAAATGGCTTAAATAAAATAATCGGACTGCCTGGGGTCCGAACCCGCGACGTTTGGTATACGAGGTTAGCACGCTAACCCCTACACCACGCCCCGAGGGCGAAATTAAAATTATTACTACGTATTCCAATCCAGTGCCTGCTTGAAGATTTGTTTACATTCATAGAATATATAAATGCAAAGAATACATAAATATTTCTCTATACATTTCCTATGGGAGAAATCGTAACTTTAGGAATTAATAACTCAAAAAGTTATAGGAATTTCGGGATCCGAGTATTTTTCCGGGTCTCTCTATAACGTCCTCTAAAAGAGTGTAAAATTTCGTTTCAAAATTTCAACGGGAAGTTGGTCAAACAGAGCGTGACAGACGGAAGACAGCCGGACAGACGGACACACCGCTATTATTATATATAGATATTTTTTTTCAATTAAATGTCTACGATCCAAAAAAAAAGTTTCACTTGCATTGTAGTTTCATAAAACCACATATTTAATTTTATTTATTTATTGATTAAATAATAAATAATATTTGTTTCGGCAGTCTTTTATTCCCGCATATCTTTGGGCAACACGGAGCGCCTGGAGGAGCTGCTGCGGGCACGCCGGGCGGTGATCGGACCGCAGAAGAAATCCGAATGGCTTTGGACGCATATCACCGGGAATTAGCCAAATTAAACACTTGTCAGAATTCAGCAGCACAGGGCATTTCAGGTATTGAAATTGCATTTCTCGATTTTCTAAATTTTTTTTTTTTTTTTTACAAAAATTTTAATTAACACATTTTAAAACCGGAAAGAAAAAAAAATATTAGAGAAAAACCGTGTATTTTTTTGTTTTTGTTTTTTGTTTGTTTGTGGGGTTTGCGCGCCGCCATTAGTTTTGTGTTCTCCTTATGTGTGTACCAGGTCTCCTTGCACTCCATCAACAAGCTTTAAACGGGGTGCCAGGGGGTGGTGGAGGCCCCCCGACCTCAGCCTCGACTACACCAACAGGCGTTCAAGATTTATCGTTACCAAAAAATTATCTAAAAGATGGCACCGGTGGTCACCCACAATCACAACAACAACAACAACAACAACCGCAACTTCATAAATCTCTTAATGGTGAAATAGATGAGCCAAAAGGAAATAAAGATATGATGGAGAGCGTTGTTGATGTTTTAAGACACGCCGGATCGGCTTTCTCGTTGGTGCGGCCTAAACAGGAATCGACAGGTAAATTTATTTCAAAAAAAAAATAAAAAAAATAAAAAATTATTCTTATTATTAAATTTAATTTCGCGGTTTTTCTCCAATTTTTCATTTCCGGTTTTTTTTTTTTTTTTTTTTTTTTTATTACTAACCCTAAAAAATTTTGTTTAATAAAAAAGAATAATTTCTTCTTTTTAGCTTTCTTATTCTTTAATTAAGGGGAGAAACTTTTTTTTTTAAAAAAAAAAAAAAAAAAAAAAAAAAAAAAATTAAAAAAAAAATTGGGGTTTAATTGGACTAGAAGCTTATTGTAGTGAGGGCAAGGCCGGGACTCCGGGCTACATATTTTACAAGCAGTGGGGTCATTTGGGGGGAGGGGCAGGGTGCCCCCCCCCCAAAGGCTCTGATTTTTATAAAATTTTATATTATTCTAAATAAAATACTTCAAAATATGTACAGTGAGTGACAATATTAAGTCCCACCCAAGCAGTTTTCTACTTGTGATTATTTAATTGTTTTTATAAAAATCTTTATTCGAAACTTTCTAGGTTTGAACTATGAAAGTTTCCATTAAAAAATATATAGACTAATATTTTTTTTTTTTAAACAATGAAATAATCACAAGTGGGTGGTACTTATATTGTCCCTCACTCTACATCTACGAGTATTGAAACTGTACAAAATTAAACAATTAATTTAATTAAATATCTTTTTGGGTACCTATTTGTAAGTAAATTTTAAGAAAAAAAAAATGTTTGCCCCCCCCCAAGAAAAAGTTGAAATGACGCCACTGAATACAAGTTCCCTCCCTCCTACAAAAAGAAAAAAGAAATTAAATCCGATTGGGCTTAAAAATATTGAAATATCAAGGAAGAGTTTGTATTATAAATGCAGAGACTGGCAACCAAATTTTTTCTTTAAATATTTTATGGGCCGACGTTTCGGACCATCTTCAGGGCAAAAAGTGTATACAGCGGAAATCGAATATAAGACCATGAAGGAAGAACGAAAATTGCGTCCTTATAGGTGTTCGGTGCCTGAAGGTTAGGCTTGAACTTGAGGCGCCTTAGTTGAGCTTCGCCCCGGGGAGCTCCCTCAAAGGCTAGTTACGCCGCTGGTAGTCTATATACTGTATTATGCATTAGACAGCTCTATATGCTCATCTTGTCAGTCTCAGCATTTGCAACGCTTCTTTGATCGAACTCAATAGCCACAAGTACAATTCTATTGAAATATCCTTTATACAAAATTTTGTCCATATATATATTAATATATATAAATTTCAATATATGCGCTTCAAAAGAAAATGATTAAATTTAGAGCCATAAAGGGCTTTGGCCAAGTAAAAGGAAAAATTTCTTATTTTATTTTTTATTTTTTTCATTAAGAATTTGGAATTTAAGCTCAATCAATGGCGTTATATTTTCTTGCATTTCCCAAAAATTAAAATTTCTTTATCATAATAAAATATTTTAACAGGAACAGGTAGTTGTAGGCAGCCAGCAAAGAACAAAAACTTTATTTAAATATCGTCGACGATTTGGGAACGCGTCGCTCCCATCTTCAGGACGATAAATTGTTAATGTTGTTTAGATTGATACATGTAGGTCATACAAAATTGTAACACAAATCTACCATTATTAACAACATTAACAATTTAACGTCCTGAAGATGGGAATATTTTAATTAGAATAATATAAAATTTAAACGAAATAAGAGACCTTGGGATCTCAATTAGTCCCGGGATTTATTTGCCAGCGATCCTGATAGTAGTGTCAGCCATTAAATGAAATCTGACCTTCCGGGAAAGTGTTGGATAAGAATTCCAAAATAAGAGAGAAAATTTGGTTAAGCGATGCCAAACACGTCGAAATCTCGGGTGGAAGACCCCCCGAGGAATCAGCGTATTAAACGTCCCCGGGTTCCCCAAAATTTTAACTGGATTAGAAGAGTCACACACACACACACACACACACACACACACACACACACGATATCCGAGATTATTTAATTAAGGTATGAGTTAAATGGAGTTTTGAATGAGTGTAGATCAAGCTCTAAAGAAATTATAGGACACTAATTATTTAAAAGGTTTCCTTTTTTTTATCTTTAAATTTCATTTAAAATGGTCTATAAAGTTTTAATTATTCAATTAAATCCTAGCTTAGATTCTGAGTATGCTAATGCACCTCGAGATGTTTCGGTTTCATCATCAGTCTTTAGTGAATTTTCGATTTTTAGAAAAACCGAAACGTCTAAAGGTTTCTAATTTATTTTCCCAAAATGTCGGGGAAAAAAAAACAAAATTTCTTACAGTGATATTTAATTTAATTTTTTTTTTTTATTTGTATGTATTTCAGGTCCCAATAACACTGGGCCGAGTGCAAGTCCAAGCAACGCAATATTAACCCCATCTGGTCTTGAAAGCGCTGTTCCAACACCGGCACCCACAACACCAGGTAGAAATCGATTTTTTTTTTTTTTATTCAATATTATTATTATATTCTTAAAAATTAATGATGAAGATTTCCTTTTAGGGCCACCAGTAAGTAGTACTGATCTCGGCTGCAGCGCCGCAGCCTCCCCTTTACAAAGAATGGCCTCGATCACAAATTCATTAATCAGTCAAAGTACTGCTGCATCGGCGGCGAGTCATAACGGAGGGTCGCCTCATCAAAGGCCTTTGAAGGCTGTCCTCCCGCCAATCACTCAACAGCAATTCGACACCTTTAATAATCTCAATACTGAAGAAATCGTCAAAAAGGTAGTTAACATTATTTTTTTTTAGATAATATTTTCTTTGGCTGGAGACTGTGTATAGTATTGATGCTGGGTAGGCAGCCAGGATTAGAAATAAAACACGAAATTATATCTCATTCTGCTCGTCGACGTTTCGGGTGCTAATCGCCCCCTTCCTCAGGACCTGGTCGACAATTTTTAATTTTAGAAAAATAAAATATACAAAAATATTAGAAGTTATTAAAAAATTCTTTTTATTTGCTACTTACTGTGCAGGTGTCAATTATAACAATACGATGTCATTTGTTATGATATTTTAAACATTTTTATTACAATGTGTAATTTTTTGTAGCAAGTATGCTTTGTTTCAATACAAGATGTTGTTACAGCAACGATTAGAATGAATAGGCTAGTAATTATTTCCTTTCTTTTGTTTTATTATAAATTTTCTAATTCTAATCGAGACCAGGGGCGTATATAGAAATTTTTTTCGGGGGGGGGGGGCCCGAACTAAAAAATTTTTCTGCGGAAATTTTTTTTTTTTAAGAAACTAAATTGTTTTTCACACGAAATTTTTTGCCGAACATTTTTTCTTTTGCGGAACCAAAGTTTTCTATCCTGCGGAAAAATTTGTTGCGCTGATGTCTGTATATCCCTATATATGTATATGTGTTTGGGAAATTTCGGGGGGGGGCCCTCGCCCCCCTCCCCTATATACGCCCCTAATCGAGACATTAGCTGTAACAACATCTTGTATTGAAACAAAGCATACTTGCTACAAAAAATTACACATTATAATAAAAATGTTTAAAATATCACAACAAATGACATCGTATTGTTATAATTGACACCTGCTCAGTAAGTAGCAAATGAAAAGAAGTTTTTAATAACTTCTAATATTTTTGTATATTTGCAATGTATATTTTATTTTTCTAAAATTAAAAATTGTCGACCAGATCCTGAGGAAGGGGGCGATTATCACCCGAAACGTCGACGAGCAGAATGAAATAAAATTTGTGTTTTATTTCTTCTTTTTTTTTTTTTTTTTTTTTTAGATTAATTTAATTAATGTTTTTGTTGTTGTTTTTTTTTAGGTGAAAGAATCGCTATCGCAATATAGTATCTCGCAACGTTTATTTGGTGAATCTGTTCTTGGTCTCTCGCAAGGTTCCGTTTCGGATCTCTTAGCCAGGCCTAAACCCTGGCATATGCTCACTCAAAAGGGACGTGAACCTTTTATTCGTATGAAAATGTTTTTAGAAGATGATAATGCAGTTCATAAATTAGTTGCAAGTCAATATAAAATTGCACCGGAGAAATTAATGCGAACTGGAAGTTATTCTGGTGGACCAGGTAAAGTATATTTGCTATATTTCCTTCTTTTAACTGCAAACTTGGAAAGCATGCATGGACAAATTCCATTCGACACCACACAGCACAAGCATGCTTGTGCAAGAAACAACTTATGCCGAAAATTAACCTAAAAATGTCAAACTTATTTAAAAAAATTTATTCGAAGATATTTAGAAATACTCTCTTGTTTTAAACAGATACATTAAAAAAATATTAATCAGAAAGCCGAAGGAACTTTGAAGCCAGGAGATTAAATAAAAAAATATTTTATTTAATTTTCTTCGTCTATCATGACCTTCATCAGGGCAAATAATTGTCAACAATATACGATCAGTTATCACATACTTAAGTTCGTGTTTAAATCATGTTTAAATCGTGATTAAATTAGAATAAATATTAATATTTAAATTGAAATTTTAAATGAATTAAATAAATATCAAATGTCAAGATGTCTATAATTTGCTTGTGAATGATTAAAATTCAATCAAGCATCAAGCGGCTTGCACAATTAAAATGCTTCACCTACAGACGCTACAAAAAGATTGCACAAGCATGCGCTTATCAAGTTTGCAGTTACGTATGTCACCGCCTTAAGAAGATGAATTTTAATTATTATAATTATTTATTTTTAGTTCCTTGTTCGCCGTTAATGAAACCGGGACAATTAGGCCAAAAAATGGATATTAAAGTGGAAACGCCGATGAGTTTGGCTTCCGCTCCAATGAATTTACCTGGAGCTGGAGTGGGTGTCGGCGGCGCTGGTGGGCCAGGCGGTATGGGATGTGCTCCAGGCGCAGTTATTGCTCCGGTTAACCCAGTCATGGCTGCTGGTGGCGGTCTTTTAGTTCCGGGCAATACGGCCGCCGGTACCCCAGCCGGACTGATTGGCGCGATCGAATTAAAAAAGACACCAACCGCGGCAACTACTGGCGCACAAACGGCAAATATCCCTGGTACGTTTATTTATTAAATTCTTCTTTTTTAGAATTATTTATTTATTATTTATTTTATTTATAGTCGGGCAATCAGCGACCGTCCCCGTCGGTCTTCATGCTCAAACAGGACCACCCGGACCAGGTTCAAATACAGGCGTAGTTTCTGCTAATCAACCAACTAATCCAGTTGGACCGCCGGGCACTCCAAATAATCCAGCGGCGGCGGTTGCGGCTGCAGCTGCTGCCGCTTCGGCGCCTGTCGCTCAGGCTGCAGCGGCAGCGGCAGCTCTCCGAGCGTTGCAACATCACGTAGCTGCCGCGCCAAGTGTTTACGAAATGGCAGCATTAACACAAGATTTGGACACACAAACAATCACAACGAAAATTAAAGAAGCCTTATTGGCAAATAATATTGGACAAAAAGTTAGTAAAAATTATTATATCTTTTATTTTTTATTTATTTAATATATTAATATTAATTTTTATTTTTAGATTTTTGGTGAAGCGGTACTTGGATTATCTCAAGGATCAGTTTCTGAATTGTTAAGTAAACCAAAGCCGTGGCATATGCTTAGTATTAAAGGACGGGAACCGTTTATCCGAATGCAGCTCTGGTTGAGCGATGCTCACAACGTCGATCGATTGCAGGTAGTTATTTTTTGTTTTTTTTTTTTTTTAAATATTTAGAATGAATTTTTAATTTTAATTCATTTTATAGGCTTTGAAAAACGAACGACGAGAGGCAAATAAACGACGTCGTAGTAGCGGTCCTCTTAGTGGCACTCCGGGCGTTCCAGGAACTCCCGGCCTGGGTCTCGGTCCATTGGGCAATCTAGGACCCGGTGGAGGTGGTGGAAGTAGTGGAGGAAATAACGCTGATAATAGTTCTGACACCTCTTCCAACGATACTAGTGAATTCTACCATTCTCCTTCACCTGGACCGCCATCTGCTAAAAAACAACGCGTGTTATTTTCTGAAGAACAAAAAGAAGCACTCAAACTTGCATTTCAATTGGATTCCTATCCAAATCTCGCTACAATTGAATATCTCGCTAATGAATTGAATTTAAATTCACGAACAGTGTCAAATTGGTATCATAATCATCGAATGAGATTGAAACAACAACCGGAACAACAACAACAGCAACAACAATCTAGGGAAAATCAAAATTTCGATCCCGTACAATTTAGAATGTTATTAAATCAACGATTAATTGAATTATCAAAAGAACGGGTGGTGAATTTCACACCAACTTTGCCAATTCACTATCCAAATTATTTTAATAACAATTTCACTTCAATAATGAATCGCGTTCTACCTGACAAAGAACAATTCAACGGTCTCGATTTGACTATTGTTAAACGGGAATTTGATGACGAATCAAATTTAAGTGAAGATAGTAACGTATCAAGTTTAGATGATGCTTCAACGACTTTAAATAAAAAAGAGACTTCAACATCAGCAACATCAGCACCTCCTGTACAAACAACCGGCCGAAGTTCAAGACGAAAAGCGACTGTGCCTCAATGGGTCAATCCCAAATGGGAGGAGAATTTAGATACAAGAGAAAAGACTGTCATTAACGGTGTTTGTATATTACAAACAGGTGATTTATTAAATTCATCTAATGATGATTCAACTACAACTGTTCATATTGAACCCGTTGAGCCTGTAGAGCATTTTTCAGCATCGGAAGAGGATCAAGAAGAAACTCAAAATGATGATGAAGATGACCCAATGACAGGTGGACAGCCACAACAACAAAAATCATCATCCGATCAGGCAAATATTGATGATGATGAGGATGAAAAAGAGTCAGTTTCACAAAACGACACTAATACAAAAGACAAAACATGGACTTCAATGGAAAATACTAAAGTCGAAGTGAAAATCGAACAAACCAATGACTGGGAATTTTAAAATATTAAATATATATTTTTTGTTTGTTTGTTTATTAAAAAAAAAAAAAAAAATGGAAAAATGCCATTTAAAAAACTCTACAATATATATATATATATATCCATATATATATATATATATATATAAATAGTTAAATAATAAAGAATTTAAGCTTTTTAAAGAAGCCCCTCCATTAAAACCAAAAAATAACTGCAATATGTATATATATAATTATTATATTATTAGTATTATTATTTTTTATTGAAATAAAAAATTTTAAAAACAGTATTTAAGATCTCAATTTTTAATTATTATTTTAAATAATTAATTGGGAGGAGAAATTTTATTATTTATATATGATCGCCTGACTTAAAATAAAAAAAAAATTGTACATATTATATAATTTAAAATATATATATATATATCTCCTCTCGCAATCTCTCCCTTTGTCAACAATGTTATTGTTTGAATACATAATCAAATGTCTGCAATATTCTTATTATATGTCTTATATATATATAAATATATATAAACATATATATAATTAAAATTTTAACTTAATTGTATGTTTATAACATACACTACGTATATATATATATATATATAAAAAAATATCATATCCAAATCCGCAAAGAAACCCCGTATTAAAATACGATCAAACAAATTCAGTATACATATTACTTACTACTACCCATACCTATTGTAAATAAATAAACTATTATAAAAAAAAAAAATAAATAAATAATTTAATTATATATATATATTATATAAAAAAAGGTACCTTCCAACCGGAAAACAAGATAAATTTTTTAATAAGAAAATTTATAGATTTTCAAACAACAACACATGTTTAATTTTCTGTTATATTGTTAAATTTCTTCTTTTTTTTTGTCAAGCCAATTGTATGTTAATATATATACAATATATATATATATAATTAGATATAAACACATACATATATGTGTGTGTGTTTATATAAAATCTATATAAAATTTCTTATTAAAAATTTGCAATATTTATATCTTGTTGATTATCATTATTACTTTTATCAGAATTTTTTAAAACAATTAATAAAAAAAAAAAACAATATAGTGACGTAATAATTATTTTCCATAAACAAATTCAAATATAATAGAAGACTTAACTTCATAATATGTGGAAAAGATAATTTATTTCTTTATATATGTATATCTATATATATATACATACATATATATGTATATATTATATAAATATATGCAAATATCTTAAAAAAATGAATGAGAAAAGTGTAAAAATGAGAGTGTATGGTGATTAAATTAATTAAATAAAAATAGGTGCGTACCAAAAAAAAAAAAAGAAATTATAAAATTTCGATCCATTAATCAGTCCATAAAATAAAATAAAAATATATATATATATTACAAATTATGGACTCTATGTGATCTTGAGAATAATAGTAAATCAAGTTTTTTTTTTATTATTCCTTTTTTTCTAAAGACTATA
This sequence comes from Euborellia annulipes, assembly GCA_023213315.1. Classification (NCBI taxonomy): domain Eukaryota; kingdom Metazoa; phylum Arthropoda; class Insecta; order Dermaptera; family Anisolabididae; genus Euborellia; species Euborellia annulipes. The sequence goes on from JAKCPI010008172.1 coordinate 52,323, forward strand.
TATATATATATATAAATTAATCATTTGTGATCTATTATTAATATTCATTTTATAATATTTATTATTATGTAAATTTTGTTAGAAATTTGTTTTCTCACTTAACGAAAATAAAAAAAAAAAAAAAATTGCGCTTCCAAAGATGAATATATATTAAGAACAAACAAAAAAAAAAAGACATTTATTTTGAATTTTGATTGTTCTGTTTTTTTTTTTTTTTATTCTGTTTTTAATAAAAACAAAAAAATAAAAAGGTTATGCTTTAAAAAATAATAAAAAAAATTTAAATAGATAGTTATCGGCGCGTTTTTGTGTGTTTTGTAGTTTGTTAAAATAAATTTGTAAAAAGGTCTCTTCTATTCAAATTATATTGGCTATCCTGATTTGAATAAATAACGACAAAGTCTAATGAGTCAAAAAAAGACTTTAAATAAATAATTAAAATTAGTTACGGATTAAGCCAAACAATCAAAGTGAAAAAATTTAAATAAAATTTTTCACCTGGATGTTATCTCGAAATTTTTGGGCCGTAACAGATATATTAAAAACATACATAGGGCCTAATATAAAATATTAAAAACTGATTAATATCGTTCACATTTTGGTTCGCTGATTGAGTCATATATAGATCAATTATATTATTTTTTTTTTAATTTTAATTTATTTACAATTGTCACTATTTTTATTAACCTCTCAGCCTTTTTGCGGAGGCGGGGATAAATTACATATCGGAAATTTTAAATTAATTGTTTTCTCTTTTATTAACAACAGTTTTAGTATTTCAACAATGAAATTCCAAAGATATATATATATAAGCAAGGAAATTGCAATCAAATTTTTAGTTCCGGTGACGTGGTAAACAATATTATAAAGAATGTTTCCTGCCTATAATTGATATTAGTTCTATTGTTAACAACGGAGTAAAACAACAAATACAACACGAAAACGCGCCTTAGGTATCTATATATTTTTAAATATATATATTAATATAGACATAACAATGTCTATAGTGAAGAATTTTCAAAAATATTTATTTTATCAAATAGGCCGTGTTTAATTTTTTGTTGTCAAATTTTATCATGAAATCATATAATGATAGTTATCATATTTTTTTTTTTTTAGAATTATATATAGTAGGAATGTTTTCATTTTATTTTATTATATATTCAGGAATTTTATATATCATTATATTTTTTCTGATAAAGACTGCAACAGCAATATGTTTTTATGTTAATTCAATTACAAATATTTTTGAAAATTTTTCTATATATATATTTAATTATCGCTATTATGATTATAATATATTATTATAGTATATATAACTGTATATCTTTCTTATTATATTTAATAATTTTTTTATAAATCTCGTTACAACGAAAAAAAAAAATGTTTTTTAAAAAAACAAAAGGCAAAATTTGTGTGTGTTTTTGTGTGAGTGAATATGAAAAATTTTTGACTAAAAAATATATATATATAAATTAGATAAAAAAAAAAAAAATACAAAACAAAAAAGACATTTTTTCCGTGAAAAAATAAAAAAAATGTAGTTAAAAAATTTTTTCTAATTATTATATGTAAATATATATATATACATATATATATATGATATATATAAGTATAAATAAGACGTATATATAGGACTATTCATATATATGTATATATATGTATATATATATACATACATATATAGGCTCTATAATATTTTCCTTCGAAATATTATTATTATTATTATATATTATTATTATTATTATTAATTATTATTATTATTATTATTATTATTATTATTAATCAAAAACGAACTTGTACATATTTAAAAAATTCAAAAAATCAACAAAACAAAACCTGATTCATATCATAATTGTCTTTTAAAAATTTCTTAATTATAAAAATAAAAATACATTTATCTGTAAGAATGTTTCATCTTTTATTTTCATTCCATGAAAATTAGTTTATAATTTAGCTGCGCCCCTTCCAGGGGCCTTGCGCCTAGCCAGAGGACCTTCCCCCCCCCCCCCCCAGCTGGATCGATCCCGCCTCCGTCTTTCCTTTGTCATTTGTAGAAATTTTTCAGAGCGTTAATTATAAATATAAGTTAAGAAATTCCCCTCATATTAAAATTTATTGGGCCTTATAAATTTTAATGATACTCATTTTATTAAATACGATATATAGGGGTTGAGGCACAGTGCCGGATTTACACAACTAGAGGCCAAATTACCTGTGCGGCCCCCTTCCTATCGGGGGAGGGGCGGGGGGGGGCGTCCGGAAATTTTTTTTAAAACTACCATGAGGAACATAAACATTTGCACCCTGGCCAGTTTGAAAGACGCCTACTAGTTAGGCAGCCCAATTGACTCACCACTCAATATGCACTGTCTGTGTGAATTTACCTGAGTTAGGGTTCTGAGGGTCTTTTAGGATAGACCATAAACCATCCCTTTGGACAATAGATAAATTTTAAATAGAAAATTTGCGAATTCCTCTTCTAGACACCGAAAAAAACTTAAATTTTAATTTTTAGCTTTTAATGTTTGCTTTTGTTTAATTCGTACAGGGGTTGGAGAAAATAAAAAAAAAACTCAAAATGTGTGTACTTTTTTCAGTTTTTCGCTTATATCTCGAAAACTAAACATATTTTGTGAATTTGTCTACATGACAAATTTGTAGAGCATTAAATTTGCTAAGATTGGGTTAATAAATCGAATATTTAGACCCAATATTAACCGAGATACGGCCGATCAAAGTTTTTATTTGTTTTACATTTCGAGGAACTTGGGCTAACTAATCGGCCGTATTTCGGTTAATATTGGGTCTACATATTCGTTTTAACAACGAAATTCTAGCAAATTTAATGCTCTACAACTTTGTATTGTACTCTGGTGAACAAAATATAGATAGACTTAGATAGAAAACAAAAAAAAAACTGAAAAAAGTCCTAAAATTTTGAGGCTTTTGCAACCCCCTCTCCCACTCCCCCCAAGTTAGTTCAGGGCCCAAATTATATTTCATATAGGGTAAGAGAAAGTAAAATATAATACAGTAGAGTCCCGAACAGTAGAGAACCGAACTAATTGGGACCGAGGGTCGTTCGGATTAACCGGAATTGTAAGCTTGAATTAGTTAATTTTGATAATAAAGTCGTATTTATAACGTTGTAAACCGTGAAACTTGTCGGTGATATTAAACTCTAAATAAATATTTCATAATAATAATAAAATAAAGTTCCTTTAATGTCTAATTTTCATTTATATTCCTCTTAAAAAAAAAATCGTACGCAAAAAGAGTTCGGATTAACCGGAAGTTCGGATTAGCGAGGGTCGGATTAGCGAGGTTCGGATTACCGGGACTCTACTGTAATTTACTCTAGCTAAAAAAAAAAATTGATTTATAAATACCCTAAAAAAATTTTGAAAAAATATACACAACTTTTAATTACCGAAGGTAAGAGAAAGTTGTGTGCTGTGCGACAGTCACACTAGATATTTTTTTTAATAAGAATATTTTAACGTCCGAGATATTATTATAAAGGTATATAGATATCGGAGAAATTTTATTAAAAATTGGGATACAAGTTTCGTTCAAATTTTGAAATAAGTTAATTTTTTCCAAATATGAAATTAATAAAAAAGTTTAAATTCTATTAATTTGAGATAAAAAAAAAGGCTACGCTATATATTGTTGAAAAGAGATGGATTTTTAACCATGAAGTAAATGAGCTACGATGATGAGGTTGAAATTTTATATTTAAGATAGGCTAAGCTATGCTATAATTTACGAAGTGTAGCCCTGCCCATTAAGAAGTCGAACCGTGACAAATATATTTTATTTGAATATATAATTAAAAAAAAAAAAAAAAAAATACTGACGTTTGCGGCCCCCTCTAGCCTGCGGCCTAGTCGGCCTAATGGTAAATCCGGCACTGTTCAGGCACATTTACTTATACCATTTGATATCCAAATGATTTAAATATTCATAGCTACCTGGTTGGGATCCCTCCCAGGGGCGTATATAAGGGGGGAGGGTGGAACCGAAGGGGTCCGGGCTCCCCTACAAAATTTTCCAAACAGATATACAGACATCAGCGAGACTCGCCCCCCCCCCCCGAAATGTTTGATTAGCCCCGCAGCTCGAAAAAAAAAAATAGTTCCTCTAAAAAAATTTTTCCTCGCAGGGTGGAAAACTTTGGTTCCGCAAAAGATGTCATGTCAAAAATTCGATGTTGAGATTTTGATGAATATACACGATTTTAGGTCCCCTGAAAAAGTAGTTTTCGCGACATGGTCTATCTGTGTGTGTGTCTTGTCCACAAAATATCTCAAGGACGAAAAGAGCTAGGAAGTTGAAATTTTATATTTAAGTTAGGCACCCCCATGGGACGTGACACGAAGCGTTTGGACAAAATGGGTCCAATAGTACTAGTACTTTACTGATGCACTTTTTCAGTTTTTTTTTTTTTCGATTTCTTCAAAATTCCCTCAAACGATTTTGATTAAAGGTGCATTCTGTACTTGTTTATCAGAATATATATACTGATCAAATTTTTACTGATAAGTATTAATTTTTAAAATTTTATATTCAAAATAAAATTTAATTCCCAAAAAAAAATATTTTTCTCAAATCTCGGGTGAGGAGAAGGAAATTACCTCCTTTAATCCCCCTCCCCCTCCCCACGTATCCGCCCTTGATATAGGCCTATTCAATTTAGTTTCCGATTTTCAATTCAAATTATATTTTTATCTAGAAAGAAAATCTTAATAATTGAATTAAATATCTAATTTGTGCTGCACTCTTGTGCAAACTTTAAAAATTATTCTTATAATTCTAAAAGTCTCCACCGGATCGCAGCACTAATCAGTCTGATATCCTCTTAATTTATTTGATAAATTTCCAATGATTATACCGGACATAGGCGTAGCGCCTCTGATTAGTGCTGCGATCCTGTGGAGACTCTTAGAATTATAAGTATAATTTGCAAAGTTTCCACAAGAGTGCAGCACAAATCAGATATTTACTTCAATTATTAAGATTTTCTTTCTAGATAAAAATATAATTTGAATTTATATAATAAATTACCAAAGAATATACCCGGAAGATGAAAAACAGAGAGGAGGTTATTTTTTTTGGCGGCAACACACTCCTCTGCTACAAGAAAGACTTCGAAGTTATTATTGCACAGATTTTATTATTATTATAATATTGCTGAAGTTGGTTTATTTGAGAAAGAAAAACGGTAAATTTTCAGCAATTTTTAATAGTTTACAAGGCATTATTTCGAAATTCACTGAAGAAGGGATGCCGATACGTCTCTGAAATATTTGGAAATATTATAATGCTTTGTAAACAAATAAAAAATTGCTGAAAATTTACCGTTTTTCTTTCTCAAATAAATCAACTTCAGCCAGTGGCGTAGCGAGGGGGTGGGGGCAATGGGGTCATCATGCCCCGGGCGCTACTCCTAAAGGGGCGCCAAATGGCCCACAAAACAAAAAATTGCTGGATAATTTTTATTTTTATTATAATTGATTTCTTGAAAATATATTTTAAATTTAGTGCCAGTGAAATATAATAATTTTGTATATTTTGCATATAATATTATATGGTTTTCGAATGGGGGGGGCAGGGCCGGAACTAGGAGATTTTTTAGGGGGGGGGGCAAAATTAAATTTTCCGCCCCCTCCTTAAAATTTTCTATATAAAATTGATATCATTTTACCTTTTTTTAAATAAATCTTTCTTTAATTGCCGCCCCCTGATATCTGCCGCCCGGGGCACACGCACCCACTGCCTCCCCCTAGATCCGGCCCTGGGGGGGAGGGGCTAAAAGGGTATTGTGCCCCCGGGCGCGAGTTAAACTCGCTACCGTACGCCACTGCTTGTTACATCAGATTTTTTAAGTCGACATAGGCCTATATTTAGTTTCTACCGATACAGGGGTATCTAAATAGCTTAAATAAAATCATCGGACTGCCTGGGGACCGAACCCGCGACTTTTGATATACGAGGTTAGCACGCTAACCCAAACTCCAAGCCCCGGGAGCAAAAATATTTAAATAAACATATTTTTCGATATAATAGAGCAACCAACAACCATACCATGTTGGTCCACTGGTTCTCGTTTGATCACCAAAGTTAAGCAACATCGGGCACGGTCAGTACTTGGATGGGTGACCGCCTGGGAACACCGTGTGTCGTTGGTTAAATTTTTTTTTTTTACTTTAAAGAATATTTTCTTCTATCTTTCCTATGAAGTAAAAGAAAAAGTGTTTTGAAAGTAAAATAATATACATTTTAAAGAGCATCTAAAAAAATAATTCATTTTATGAATTTTAATCAAATTTCGAGAAAATCGGAAAAAACTGAAAAAGTACATCAGTTAAGTACAAGTATTCTTTGGTGATTTTGTTTAAAAGATTTTTTTCACGCTCCATCGGGGGCTTAAATATAAAATTTCAACCTCCTAGCTCTTTTGGTCCTTGAGATATTTTGTTGACAAGCACACACACACACACATACACAGACCATGTGGCGAAAACTACTTTTTTGGATTCAGGTGACCTCAAAACGTGTATATCCGTCAAAATCTCGACATAGAATTATTGACATAAATCCAATACTTTCTCTCTATATATATTAACATATATAGAGGTAAGAGAAAGTAAAAAAAAAAAAAAAAAAAGTTAAAAAATACTCTTTGAAAATTTAATAGAGTCAAAGAGATCAAATTCACAATTGGAAATGTTGTTATTGAAAAAGGAGTTGTATCTTTTGTTATTGCGTTAGATTTATGGCAGTCATAAATTGGAATAATTCCTAGAAAAGAAGTTTTATTTTTGTATAAGAAAATAATTAAGATCTTGGAAAAAATTATGACTTGAGAGGAATGCAAGATCCAAGCAAATGTGTTGAGACAATTGAGATAAAGAGAGGAGATAATATAAGAGAAAGGTCAATGAATGGAAGTCTAGGAGGGAAAAATTTACCTCCACTTTTTTTTTTTAAAATCAAAAGGAACGATTAATAAATGATTGCAATTAATATTAAAAAAAAAAAAAAAAACTTCTCTATTTGGATACTAGTATTCATAAGCAATAAAAAAATACTCTTTGAATATTTAATAGAGTCAAAGAGAACAATAACAACAATTGGAAGTACAGTCTTATTGAAAAAGCAGTTGCATCTCTTGTGATTGGTTTAGATTTATAGAAGCCAAATTGTAATAAAGACCAAAAAAGAAGAAAGGAATATTGTTAAAAGAAAATAATAAAGGATTTGGGAGGAATAGAAGATCCAATCAAATGTGTTAGGACAATAGGCAAAAAAATAATGAATGCGAGTCTGAGAGGGGGAAATTTACCTCCCCTTTTCTTAAATTAACAATTTTGGAAACGATTAATAAATGTTACAATTAATAATTAAAATATTTTTGAGAATTGGAATTATATTTGTTAAATTAATACCATCTATTTATAAAAAAAGGAAGTGGGATGGGTTGGAAATTTCAATTAATATTTAAAAAAATTATATATCAATATAAATTTGTAATAAATAATAAAGGTTCGGTAAATTAGATTTTTGTTTTAATATGAAAATAGAAAAAAAATAATTAGGAAAGCAAGAAGGCGTCGGGTACCTGGATTTGGATGCAAGCAATGGAATCCTTGGATGGAGTTGAGATGGTTGGAAGTCAGCACTCAGGTGTTGTTAGGTGTGAAGAGTGTTCAGGTAAATGTTCAAACGTGAGGAAAGCGTGGGTTCAACTAACACATTCAAAGGACGCTTCTTTTATTGGATCAAACAAGCACAGATTTGATAGTTATCACTTGCCCTCATTATGGCGACTGATGGGACAACGGCAAGCAGAGAGAGAGAGACTTGATCCCAACACGCGCCTAAAAGAAGCGATCTGATTGGTCAGCGGCGGTCAGCAGGTTTCACTATCGACCAATCAAAAAAGAGTTGCATACAAATGTGACGTGTAATTTTCACTGGCATGGCACTGGCGCAAGACTTACATTTGACGTCATAATCAAACAAGGGGGTGGGGGACTAAATCAATATTTTTTTCCATTCTCACGTAACCAAACTTCGCGAGTTCAAATCCACCTCCTGCACTTTTTTTTTTATTCTTAAATGCTCTTTACCCTCTCTCCAAGTTGTGAGCTGCACGAGTTTTTTTTACCACCAATATAATCAGTGAGCCGCTACGGGAGAGGGGGGCTGATATAATTGTCGGAGGCCGGAAATTTTCCCTCTCCCCCGTAGCGCCTAACTGATTAAAATATTGGTAAATAAAAACCGCGTGCAGCACACAACTAGGTCGGTCCCCTTTGTTTTGCGTCCCCAGCCCAGTTGCGCCCTTGGCGGGCGCCTGTTTTGCCACGCCCTCGTTATGGCCCTGATGGCAACCATCTTTTCTAAAAAGTAAAGTGTGCTTCAAACAATTTTGAGGGTCGGCTATTAACTGTTTTTCGAGACACGCACCTTAAAGCTAAAACCTCTTATTTTTAAGAGGATCTTCCTGAACAATTAAATTATTTTTTTGGATTTACGCAGGAGGGGGAGGGAAACTGACCAGAGATTTCTTTAATTATCCAAACTATTTATAGTTCAAATTATCATAATTTTCTTAAGCATCCTGGAATAAATAAAAATATACTTATAAATAAAAATTTTTTAAACTCAGGTGTATAAAATTCCAAAAAAGTTTTAAATAAGAAAATTATTTAATGGAATTTAAAAGAATATTAAAATTTTTTTTTTATATATAAAAATGATTTAAAATTTACATTAAAAAAGTAAAAAATAAAATAATATAAGATAAAAAAAAAAAAAACTTCTTCAATAATTAAAGAATGATATAAACAATAAGTAAATTAATATTTAAAAAAATTTAATTTTAGTATTAAATATATAAATAGATATATAGATATATTAAAATCTCATATTAATAATTTGGGAGGAGGAATTAATTCATAAGCTAAAAGGAGTTAAAGGGAAAAAAATATAAACAAATAATTTTATGTATATATAATAATATGTATATATGTACAATGTAATTCTATATCTTTTTTTTTTTTCAATTTTATTTTGTTCTTTTTTTTGAAAAAACTCAATTGAGTGTTCCCCTGCATTGTTGTTCGCCACAAAGGCATGGAATCTTTTCATCTTCAATTGGAAATTTATAATCGTACGTTATCTCCTCATTCACACTAATTGGCTGTCGGCTATAGATCACGATTTTCTTTTGGCCCTCGATGACAATCACCTGAAAAAGAAAAAAGAAAATATTTTATTAATACATGTAAAGAATTTCATTCATCAATGTCCTTCTGGAGTTAATAACACCCAAAGACCTCACTTGTAAAGTAAATTTTGCATAAAACGGAGTCATTTTATTATTTCATTCATCAATGTCCTTCTGGAGTTAATAACACCCAAAGGCCTCACTTGTAAAGAAAATGTTGCATAAAGCCGAGTCATTTTATTTGCTCTTCCTTCCGTAGAGCCAATGTTAATCCCCATATGGGGATTTGCATGTTAATTTCGATTCAAAAAGGGGGTCCCATTTGGATTTTCCAATTCTTATGACATTTTGTATTTATTTAGGATTCTCATCCAAATATGAGATTATAATTTTGAAAATAACCATAGTTTATTTCAAGCAGTCAACATGTAAAATACACAGAGCCTACCCAGGCAGCTTGGAATATTGCAGTAATGTTTCAAATCTTTCATAAATTGCCAATTTTGCAGGAATATTACCAATCTTGCAAAATATTGGCAATACTGCTGCCTGAAAGGCCCCATACTGTCTCAAGTTTTTTTGGGGTGGGAGGCCTTTAGAAGGGGGGGGGGGTTGGGACTCCCCTAGTTAAGCCTATGGGTGCTATGGAAAACTAAATATACCTCAACAAAAAAAAATCTGCTGTGTGACCAGCCACACCAGATTTTTTTTTGATTTAGGGAACGTACAAATAATACGTAACGCAATTTTTGAAGATTTTTGCCCCCCCCCCCCCCCCCCCTAGGAGTTACGTACCGCGCAAGTGGTCATTTTTATCTAAAATACCAGTTACGTAACGCGTTGTTCAACCCTCCCTCCCCCCCCTTGTAACGCATGGTAACGTTTTACGAGACCCTTCCTCCCCCCAAATTGCGTTACGTAATACTTGTACGCTCCCTTACAATCGTATACAGTGAGAGACAATATTAAGTCTCACCCATGCATTTTCTACATGTGATTATTTCATTGTTTTTAAAAATATTTTATAATAGAAACTTTCATGGTTCAAATCTAAAAAATTTCCAATAAAGATTTTCATTTTCTTTTATAAAAACAATGAAATAATCACAAGTAGAAAACGCATGGGGGGGACTTAATATTGTCCCTCACTGTACAATTTCCCCCTTAGTTGGGTAATTAAAGGGGAAGGGGCAGTGGAATCATTTACCCCAAAGGCTTTGATCCTCTTTAAATTTTATATTGTTACAAATAAAATATATCTACGGGTAGCTATTTAAATGGTAAAGTCAACTAAAAGTCCAAACGACTAGTTTCGTTAAGGCTCTATAAAGAGCTCTATATAGTTGAGAGCTCTAGTTTCGTTTGTTAGTTGATTTCATGCTTTTAATCAAATTATGTTTGAGAAAAGGAAACAAAAATAAAAGAAAGTAACTTTTAACGGTTTCTAGTTAACTTATAATATGAGATTATTTTATTTTTAAATTTTGAATAGATAAATTTTAATGAATGATTTTTTCGTATAGTTTCATCAAATCTTAAAATAAGAAGCTCGTTAAAAGTGCATCAAGCTCTTCTATGATGTTTATAAATGATTTGTTCTCATAATATTTTTATTAAAACAACATAAAAAAATGAAAATAAATCAAAAAACATTTTTAAAAATTAAAAAAAAAAAATTAATATGGAAGTGAAAAGATTAAAAATTCAACAGAATTTACATCCTCCAGCACTCGTACTTCAAGGATTGCTGAGGCCTCCACTTCATGGCAAGTTTTTATACCTAAAGCCAATCTTCTTTCTCTAACAACTTTTTCTTTTCTTTTTTTTCCTTCTCAAGTCTTTTGATTTCTTTTTAATTTTATTTATATTTATTTAATAGACTTTTTGACGGTACCTTTGCATAGCAATTAGGATTGCATGAATGGTTAATAAATCGTGCCAGATTACCACATCGTGTGGCATCAATAATCGCTTCCAAATCGATCCTAAATAGGTAACTTGAGCCAATGCCTTTCGCTTCGTATTGTCGTTCTCGAAGATCCGCCACTACCGGTCTCACTCTTTGTCCTACATATTCAATCACCATCTCATCAGCCGCGATTGGTTCCAAAGCGAAAAGTCCTGAAAAAATATCAAAATAACAATAATACGAATCTTAAATTATTTTCTAAATTATAACTATTCGGCAGCAAGAGATATTCGCTCGCCCCAGAATAGCTAAAATGTTTATCTATGGCCTGCGCATTATGATAGGGGAAGTAGAAAATAGAGCTTTCTGACCACGATATTTATTAGAACATTAGCATCGTTTCTATCCAGGTTGGGATCATCTTCACGCTTATTGTTCAAACAATAAAAGTTAATAAATTATTTCTCATGTGGCATAAGATGCCTATACTAAACCTGGTGCTTTAAAAAAATTTTAATATTAACTAGATAAAGAGTTGGAGATTTTCAAAAGATAAAGGGAATTTGAGAGATTGTATGATCTGCCGAGGAATTCTGGTTTAAATTCAAAAGGGGGGGGGGGGGTAATATGCCAAACAATTCATCTTCTCTTTATCTTAAAAGAAATTTAAATATTTGTTTTTTTCAACATATAATAGATGGTTTAAAAATTCCTACTGACTGTAGAGATATATCCAGGGAGGACAGACAGACGGACATTGGTGAATTATATACAGGAGCAAAATCCTTTAAAAAAGGATTAGCAACCCGACAAGCTGAGATACGATTTAAAAAAAGAATCGCTGTTCCGATCTGCAAATCCAAATCCGCGGTCCGAAAATCAGACCGGTCCGATCCGGTTTCCAAGTTCAAAATTTCCGAAGTAAAATCAAATTCTTAGGCTGAATTTGCACGTTTGGGCGTTTGGATGAAAGATAAATTGAAAAGGAATGGCAATTCTTTAAAAAGGATCGCAAAAATCCAGGATTGTTAATCGTTAGAAAAGAATTAGCGATTCTCGTTAAGTGGTGTTGCTGAAGTTGGTTTATTTGATAAAGAAAACGCTATTTTTTCAGCAATTTTTTATTAATTTACAATGTAATAATTCCAAATATTTCGGAGACCTATCGGCACTCCTTCTTCAGTGGATTTCACCTCATTCATCACGTATGCTCCTTACAATTAAAACGCTTGGAAGAGACCATGTTATATGTCTAACAATTATTAATCATTTGATGATCATCAAGGAGCATATATGTGGTGAATGAGGTGAAATCCAGTGAAGAAGGAGTGCCGATAGGTCTCCGAAATATTTGAAATTATTACCTTGTAAACTAATAAAAAATTGCTGAAAATTTAGCGTTTTCTTTCTCAAAAGAATTAGCGATCCCGAACTTTGAGAGCAAAAATGATTCGATCCAAATCCTTAAATTCACTGCCCTTTCGATTTGGATCCAGATCCTCCCCAAAAAAGGATTTCGATCTAGATCCGAAAATCTCGAATCGGATCGGATCGGATCTACGGATTTAAGCCCTAAAACAGTGATTTCCAAACTTTATGTTACAACGCCTCCCTTAAAAATATTTAATCATATGACCCTCCCCCCCCCTTCCCCATTTTGTAAAATAATACAAAAACAAAAATTTTTAATGCTAAAAAATATAAATTTATATTAAAGCGGAGTCAAAAAAAAATCCTAGTCATATGCAGCCAAAATTATTTCTTTTATTGTGACGTTTCGGCCATCTTCAGAGCCGGAGGCGAGAATAAATGAAATTCTAATTTTGATAATGAAATTTTAAGAAGAAAATTTCATTTTTCGACTCTGGCTCTGAAGATGGCCTAGACAAGTGGCCGAAACTTCACAATAAAAGAAATAATTTTGGCTGCATTTGTAAAATTGCTCGCTGTGGCTAATATTCGCGCCTCCCCTTAGACTAGTCCGCGCCTTCCTAGGGAGGCGCGCCTCACAGTTTGGAAAACGCTGCCCTAAAGGCGTATTTTCATGCCCATCCGTGAATATATAAGAATTATAAATATCAAATTGTTTCTTTTGAGACAAAACTCACCCCATTCGTGGATTGGCGATTTTCCGAAACGTAATTGTTTCTTTCGGAATTTAAGTTGATTAAGTTTCAACAGATCTGAATCAGTATCTGTTCCAAATGCTGTTAATAAACGTCTTTGATTGGATCTAAAAGAAAAGAATTTTATATTAGTGACAAAGAATAAATGATGGAAGGGGAAATACTCGTAAAACAAAAAGCTTATTACCTGGCCTCCCTTGATTGAGCAACAATTGCACTGCTTGGAGCGTTTGATGAACTTCCCAAACCAGCGCCAGAACTATGTCCTGGGAAGCCGCTCTTATTTCCGTGCGGGTTATTTCTACGTTGATGGTGTTTATGACGTTGTTTCTCACGCGGGTCAAGTTTATAATATCCTAAAATTGAATATTTTATTTAATATATTTTTTTCTTTTAAGAAGATTTTATTTAAAAATTACCTTCTGTTCTGGCCGAGCCAGTTGCATGAAGTCTTCTTCTTTTACTAGCAGGGGGCTGGGTCCAACTGATGTCCGTGAGAGGATGATCGACCCAATGCGTCGCATCAAGCCAATAGCCTCGTTGATTGTCTCGAAGCAACTCTTCATAAGAACGTTTAAAATACCTGACAAAGAGACAATTTTACAATGATGACGCTTACTTTCTCTTACTTCTATATATGTTAATATATAGAGAGAAAGTATTGGATTCATGTCAAAAATTCGATGTCGAGATTTTGTTGGATATATACGTTTTGAGGTCCCCTGAATCAAAAAAAATGGTTTTCACGACATGGTGTCTGTGAACAAAATATCTCAAGAACGAAAAGAGCTAAGAGGTTGAGATTTTATATTTAAGTTAGGCACCCCCATGGGACCTGACACGAAGCTTTTGAACAAAACCGGCAAAAGAGTATTAGTACTTTACTGATGCACTTTTTCAGTTTTTTTTTTTCGATTTTCTCTAAATTCAAAATAGGAAGACACCGGCGGGAGTCGAAATACCGATCTGCAAATTTCTACTCCGCATGCCCCCCACCCACCCCACTATATTATCGCACTTGGTTATTTGAACTAAAATTTAATAACTATAACTGTTAAGTATGTAGGCTACTATTTTCCTTCTTTGGTTCCTGGCCAATGGCCTAAATAAAATCATCGGACTGCCTGGGGTCCGAACCCGCGACGTTCGGCAAGCTACCAACTAGACCAAGCCCGTAGGCCTACATGTCGGCATAAACATGTTAAAAAACATGTAAATATAAACAAATTCATTTGTTACACACAAATACAATTTTGTTTTGATTTAAAAATGTCTTTTTCTTCGTTGATTATTTCAAAAACTATTCCGTTTTCGAAAAAATGCCAAAGAATAAAAACTTTTTGAAATAGAATAATTTATCTTAATATAACAAAGAAATTGAAAATTTTAAAATTTCTGAAAAGAGCTTTTTAGGTAAAATATTACTTCCAAGTGACGTATTTACTCCAAAAGTTGATAGAAATCTACAATTTTAGTGTAAGGAGTATATAGCTTGCATTTTTAAGCAATCGTGTTCACACACACTCATAGACATAATGTCCAAAATGGGTTTTTGGACTCAGGGTGGTCTAAAACATGGAGAAACATCAAAATCTCGAAGTCGAATTTTTTGACGATTACAATACTTTCTCTTTATATTCTATATGAGAAAGTAAAAATAGAAAACTTACCGATAATCTTCTCTATCAACACCCCGAGTTAAAAATTCGTATAAAATGGACATTTCTTGAACAAGAGATCTACGGTTAAATCGAACAGTTTTACGTGGAAATGTTCTTTCTTTTTCATGATCCAATATTGACGGCGCTTTTGAAGTTTTAATGAAATTCGCTGATGAACTGAGCGGTTTAGAAGGCATTTTATTTGATCTGAAAACAAAAATTTATATATAATTATACGTATATTAATAATAATAATAATGATAAAAAGTGAACTCACATTTTTGGTTTTTTTGTTTGTTTATATTCGAACATGTTGTCGTCTTCAAATTGAAGCCCGGATTCATTTTCTAAATGACATGTCCTTGAATAGGAATGTTCAAAGGCAATTCGCGAATCGAATGCTTTACCCTGATTTGTTTCTGATAACGCTTCGGATGACGATACTGATGATGTCGAAAGTGGTTTGGTTATTGGCGATTTTGGTGATTGTATATCCGAACGATCTAGAGGCAATTCCTTCTCCTCTTCTATTGTTGGCGACTGAGGTGGTAACAATTGTTTCTCCTCCTCTTCAGCGAACGATGGCGATTCCGCTCGGGAGGAATCGCCAGATCTGTAAAAGAAAAAAATTAGAATTTGTAAAGTGTAAAGCAAAACAAAGAGATATAAGTATAAATGGACCTTATTACGCATTAGTGTGTCAGAGACCAAAAAATTCAAAATTGAGTTAAGCACGGAATATTGTTTCAAATGCTATAATTAATAGTATTTTTTATGAAATATGTCCTAAAAAAATTTATATTTAATGTTACTTGCACAATTGACAAAAAAAATTATATATAATCCAATCAAAACAAAAAACTTTAATGTTGATTTTCTCAAATCTCGGTAGCTGGCGCTTGACACACTATTGCGTAACAGGGTCCAAATATGAATTAGTATTTTTTCACATCACAAACTAAGATAACTGTATAAGTTTTGCTTTTAGTTGAGCAACTCTAGTAGTAATGTTATTTAACAAAATGAAGGGATTGTGGAGCTAGGAGAAAAAAAATTTCGTTCATCGTCGCGATTGATCCGGTTTGAAATTTCCTTAAAAATAAAAGATTTAAAAATTGGAATCAATTATATGAAGGTCGCAATCTCTCAGTGATTAATTACGTGAGAGGCTGACTCTGAGGACTGCGGTTGCGGGGAAACAGAGGGACCTGGACAGCGACATTTGGATCGTCTCTCTTGGTGGCTTGCTTCTGTCACTCCATTCCTCTGAAGATTAGAAGGTCGCGATGTTCTGGTTGAGATTTTATACGTATTTGTTGGGTCAGTAGGGGCGTAACGGATTGACGAGGTGAATGGTGAATTTTGTTTTTCTATATAAACGTCACTTTGAACGCGATTTGAAAGGAAAATCGAGGTGAGGGTGTCAATTTATAATTTGGATGATATCTTAATATAATTTGACTCTATATTCTTTGTAACTCTCCAGGACATAGCCCAAAAGATCATAAAAGAGTGAATGGTTGAGACAATAGCGTTAATGGAGACTTATTATTTGATTGTAGGCGATTTAGCAGATAATACAAAAATATTCTCAAACCTAGAAATCTTGCTAGGATGAATTGGAGTCGAGCCTCCCTCAGGTGTCGAAGCTACAGGCGCTAAAAGAGCCTCCAAAGCCTCTAATTTAGTTGATGCCGATTTCTAAAAAATAAAAAAATAATAATAATAAATTTGAATTTTAATTTTCAAAAAAATTATTTCTTTTTTTTTTTTTTTACCTGCTTGCCTTCTCCTTCTTCTCGTTCATCTTCACTTGAACTTGAACTTGAACTGGAATCACTAGATGAAGAGGATGAGGACGAAGTGGAGGATGTCGATGATGCCTCTTCTTCCTCATCTGAAGAACTTGATGAAGTTGACGTATGAGCCGAAGATACAGAACTTGATGATCGACTGCGTCGCTGTTTAAAATAAATAACATGGATATGGAAAAAAAAGTTTTTTTAAAGAAAAATGTTGAATTATTTTTTAACAAATGATGTTACATGTGTTTTGAATGAACAATAATTCAATTTTGAAATGGTCAACAATAATCAAATTTTAACCTATTTTCGGTTGCAAGAGATCGTGTAACATAATAGAATACTTCTTTTTTTTTTAATTACGATTAATTAAAAAATATTTTTTATATTTATAGAAAATGCAAAAAAAAATTCTATTATGAAAATTGTAATTTTTTTATAAATCTAAAAATGTAAAAATCATTAATATCCAACCTTTAATAATTAAATGAAATGGTACTAAAGTAAATAATAAATTTCGTATTTATTTAAAAATTAACGGCCAAATAGTTCAGCACTCTTAAGATGGCAGGCTAGTCTAATAGCCAGCATTATCAGATCACTTATAATCTTATATTTTTATGCTGTTATAAATGATCAACGAAAATTAAACAAATACATGAGATTAAATGGACGATGTTATGCATAAAGAAACCAAGCTCCATTATGATCGAAAATCGGCAATGTTTGAAAATTTTCACAGCAAGTGGGATTTGAACCCGAGTTGGGTGGGCAGCCCTAGATCCATAACCCGCAGCTTATCCGATTAGCCACGAGCCTCCTCTTCCCCTTCCTTGTAGGAAAAAAGATCTACCTTTTTATTTAAATCATCACAACATTATTACTCTGTGCAGTTTTTTTGTATAAAACAAGAAAGAAAAAAATCATTGCCATTGGTTTTGTATACAATTGTGCAAATGAAATGCCCCTTATCTCAGATTTAAGTTAATGGCGCTTGGTTCCTTCATGAATAATATCTTCCAAATATAATCCTATCATCCTGCCATCTGTTGGCAAATTTTCGTAAGAGGCTATTTAGCTAAATTTTTAAGAGTCCATCTTATCTGTTGCAGAGATTGTTATGTAAAGGGGGAAAGAATGAAAATAATTATTTATTTAATGACATAAATATACATAACCATAACACTCTCTACAACATCTTCCTTCTTTTACAAAATGTTAACAAAGAATACAGCTACCTACAATTGTATATGCCCAATATAACTTGGCGAGGATTAATATATTTTTCAGACATTAATCTGGTCCTGAAGATGGTCCCATATGTGACCGAAACGTCGGCCCTGGTCTGTTAATAAATTGAAATATAACTAGCTGCTTGTTCATTCTCTCTATCTCTTTGAATATATTTATGTCATTAAATTCTTTATAAAACATATGAACAGCTTTGCCTCCATAAGCCCCTTAGGCTATGCGAGATGTCACCAGGACTTCCGGGTTTGGCGAGAGACTGGTTAGAGTCCAGAAGACCCCAACCGCCATTAGCCTAATCGAATACAAATCCAACTCTCTCGTAATTTAAACTTAAATGATATCTTTATTACCTTATGACGTTGTAATAATTTTTCTTCTTTCTTTTTCTCCCGCATTCTCTTTTTAGCTTCTTCCAATAATTTATTCTTTCTCTCTTCAAGATCATCTTTTTCTTCCATTCCATAAAAGTCTTCACCTTCTTCCTTTTCATCGTCCCCTTCTTCGCCCTTTTCGCGTAACTCCTCCTTGGCAATGCTTTTCTTTTCCGCCATTTCTTTCGACTCCACTTTATCAACCAATGTCTCCTCTTCTTCTTCTTCTTCGCCCTCTTCTCTCGTTTCACTTTCTTCTTTCTGAGTAATTTCTCCATCTTCTTTCTCGGGGACGTGTAACCGTGGTGGTCCACGTCTCCGATGACGTCTACCATGTCGATGATGATGCCGACTTCTATGCTCTTCAATATCACTGGTGGCAGGCTCTTCGTCGTCATCATGACGAACGAAATCATCTCCATCGTCGTCTTCTTCATCGAATGGTGGAGGCGATGGAGCTTTACGCTTTCGCTAAAAACAAATATATATTATAAATAATATTTTCTTTGGCTGGAGACTGTGTATAGTATTGGTGATGGATAGGCAACCAGGATTAGAATTAGGAGTAATACAAATGTTTAAATCACAACAAATGACATCGTTTTGTTATAATTGACACCTGCTCAGTCCTGAGGAAGGGGGCGATTAGCACCCGAAACGTCGACGAGTAGAATGAGATAAAATTTCGTGTTTTATTTCTAATCCTGGCTGCCTACCCATTACCAATAAATACTATATTATCAATTTAAATCTTTAAAATCTTAAATGGTTTTAAATATATTTACCCGAAAAGAAGGCATTTTTGGTAAAGCGTGTCTAAAGCCAAGTCCAAGTGGAGCAGCCTCGTTGGAATCGGAATGCAAAAGAGCTGCTAAAAGATGTTCTGTTTTATCAGCAGACGTAGAAGAAACGGTAGATGAGATCAATGTATTTGCTGTTAACTATATTTAAAAAAAAAAGAAGAAAATACAATTTGAAATGAATGAATATCTATAAATTAATTATTATCTTACTTACATCCTCTTGTTTGTCTTGAGAACCATTCCAAGGTTGACCTGCTTTTTGTTCATCCCACCAGCCTTCAAACCGTCGAAAGGCGGTCGCTTCCACCATTTTTCGAGTTAAATCGCGTCTAAAAAATATGACTTTTATATTTATATTATGTATACTATTACACAATATCTTAAGAAATATTAACTTTTTTACTTTCTCTTAGCTATATACAGGGTGTTTATAAATGAATATCGGGGTTTTAACACTTTATAATATTTATTACATCAAACTTACAATTACAAATGATAGATCAAACAAAAGAGCAACTCAAACAGTTTTGTTTGTTGGCCACAGCGCGCATGTAGCGAGCCTACGGGCCTTTTTTCGCCCCGGGCGTATTTAAGGGGGAGGGGGGTAGAGAGACCCCCGCCCCCTGAAATTTTTCAAATCTATATTCATATATACGGGTATAAGGCTAATTTATAAATTTTGGTTTGAAAAAGTGCTTCGCATAAATAAAAGGAATAAAAAAAAATGAAATATATTAATATTTAAGCATTTTTTTAATAAAAGTTTTGTCTTTGAGAGGGCCCGGGCCCTCGGGACTAAGGTGAAAACGGAAAAATTTGGAAAAAAAGAAAAATAAATATTTGTCTTTGAGAGGGCCTGGGCTCCTGGGGGCTCGGGTGAAAACGGAAAAATGATATATTATAAAAGGAAAAAAGATTATATCATTTTTATCATGGAATTTTTTCTGGAATATATCATTTTTTCAAGCCCGCTCGGCCCGCGCCCCCCCCCCGCATCCCGGGGTTTGCGGGGGTGTACGTTACGCCACTGCGTGCAGGGCTCTACTCTACAGCTATGATTCTGCCCTCTTGGAAAACGCCTTAAGGATTTCCTCTTCGGAAACCTCGGCCATACACGGTTATGGATAAGGAAACGGACTTAAGGATTTAATCGGGCTTTTTGGGCCTCAAGGGTGGCCTTCGGCCTCAAAGCCCCCATTATCTACTTTGAGGAAGGCTGTACTATTCAGGCCGAGTCTTGAAGAAATCCCTCTGGCGTATGGCAGCCTTTAGATGGCAATCTAAACAGATTTTTTTATAAAAGCTTTGCCGTAACCCTCTCCCAATTTCTTAGTTCCTTGATAACCATTAGTTAAGTCGTATTAGACTTTCTCAGGATTTGAAAATTTCAGTTGTAATCATTTATCATAAAAGTTTTAGATAAAATAAGAAATATAAATTAGAATTGGAAGTGAAATCTCCCAATGCTTCATTAATATACCTTAAAATAAGTTTTAATTCCTGAACGACGCGTTGAACAGCTCCAGTAACAGTAGATGCATGTGGTCCACGTCCAGCAGCCGAAGAAGCCGTTTGTGTTAACATAGCCTGTATGAGGGCGCCTGGCGCTGCGAAACTATTAGCTGTCACTGTTGAGGCGGCAGGATGTTGTGGTGGGAATGCCAAAGCAGAGGAATTGAGAGCTCCATAGGCCAGAGTGTGAGACCAAGGCGAAGGCCAAAGGCCATACCATGTCGAGGGAGGTGCTGCTGCCGCTAATTCGGGAGCCGCCAGGGGTGTGTACAATGCAGTCCCATAATAACCTAAAAAAAAATCTTTATTTTGTTTATGAGGAAAACTGGACAAAAAAAATAAATACTTATATATTTAACTTTCAATTATGAGTTAGTTTAAGAAGAAATTATAGGTATATTTATATTACTATATATTAATAACAATTTCGAAGGGTTGAACCCCATCTTCTTAGTCATGTATTTTTATTTTGCATTCGGACCTCAAAATTTCTATTACATTAACAAACAGCATGTTGTGAGAAAAAAAAAACTCAGATGTCAATTCTCTAAACTAGCTTTGGTCTTAAAGACTCCGGCTTAGTTGCAAAAAAAAACGCAAAATTTATTTAACTTATTGATCTAGATTTTTTCTCTCATTATAATTAAAAATTTTTAAAAATAATAAAGAGTATAGTAAAGTTTTTATTCAATTGGAGGGATGTGGCTGTGAGATATCAGTCCTCCAAATCTCACTTAAGTTTTTATTCAGTTTTTTACACTGAATAAAAACTCTCTTTATTCGCGACGTCTGAAGCCTATAATCAATAGGTTTATAGACTTGGGACTTATAAGGATGTCAGGCTGACATTGCCAGCAACGTATTGCTAATTTTATGACAAGTCTATATTAATTTGAATAATATAAGGGTGAAAATCACAAGGTTGATCCTTGCCGAAACGTCTCAAATAAAGAGTGTTTTAATTTAAGTTGACTTTGCAGCTTCTTCGCCTTAGACGGATGGTTGGTCAAAAAAATTATAAAAACGTTTCTATTTTAAATTTAGTTATTTTTGGTCAACTGCCTTGTACAAGTGTGCTAATCTAAAGGTTACAAGACAAAATATTTGAATGTAATATTAAATAGTAGGTCCTGAGGATGATGATTGCATCAAAACTGATATTTGTACAAGGCAGTTGACCAATAATAACTAAATTTAAAATAGAAACAACGTTTTTATAATTTTTTTTGACCAACCATCCGTCTAAGGCGAAGAAGCTGCAGAGTCAATTTAAATTGATTAAAATCTCGTCTGAATCAGCATATGAAGGAGTGTTTTGTTCAATTTAGGTCTTTCTCCACTAGAATTCTCAGCAGGCGATATATAGATAATTGTTAAAATGATGGGAGATGAGAGAAGTGGGAACTCATCCAGACAACTGATAATCAGGGCCGGCTCTAGGTGTAAGCACAGGATGAGTCGCGTCGGGGGCGCTTCTGCATAATTTATAAAAAAAAAAAATTTTGAAGGCGGCAAAATTGCGTGTCTCTAAAAACAAGCTAAAATAATTTTCACAGGCGGGGGAAAAAAAAATGTTCCGCAAAAGAAAAAATGTTTGAATTTTGTTTCTTTAAAAAAAAATTTTCCGCAGAAAAATTTTTGATTTCAGGCCCCCCGAAAAAAAAATTTCTGTATACGCCCTTGGTTGTAAGGCGTCAATTACTGTTCTGCACCGGGGCGTCCTCGAGCCGGCCCTGTTGATAATAGTGGTCACATGTTTGACTAATGCATTTTTCTCTCCGTAAATAACGTAGGCATATTCCTAACATTCTTTTCTTGGGAATTTACCTATTTTTTTATCATGAATGAGAGATATTATATCCATGATAGCATAATTTTTAATTTTTTTTATTTATTACCTGAGTAAAAAGGTGGACCTGGACCTGTTGAGGAAGTGGTTGGTGGTAGAGCAATTGGTGCTTGTTGTTCTGTTTCTTCAATGATTTTATCATCAGCTGAAGATAACGACGATAAGGACATCCTGTCATCAGGAGTTTTTGATCCAGCACCTCCCTCTCCATCTCCTAATAAGAGTTCATCTTCCCCAGAAGAGATGGGTGATCCCAATGGTTCATTCACTTTTTGTCTTTCTTGTATCCTTTTAGATTCAGATATGTTTGTTTGGGCCCTTTGTTCTTGTTGCTGAAGTCGATGACGAGATTGGCATGCAATAAGCCAAATGTCATAAGATGGTCGATCAATGAAAGGCGATGGAGGCGGCGAAAGACGTGTGGGCGTCGGAACACGTGAGCTGAAAAAAATCACAATCAATGAAATGTGTAAATTATTATTATTATTCGAATTTTTACCTCATATCTTGTTTCGATTGTGGCGGGTCATTATCCTCTAAATCGCTCAATTGATTTTTATTCTGATTAAAATGGTGCGAATGATGATCAAGGAAATCGCCTGCAAGTGAATTAGGTGTATCGTCGCCGGAGAAATCACCTAAATGACTTCCAACGATATTCCCATCATCGGTTTCGTTTGTTGATCCGCCAGCGGAGTCAGCTAATTGTAAAAATGGTGGTGCCAATCCACCAGACGTTTTTCCTTGTAATAATAACGCGATTCTTGTATCAAGGTCTAAAACCTAAAAACAAAAACAAAAACAAAAAAATTATATATATAGATATATATATATGATGTTCGTTTGTCTATTTGAGTCTGTAATTTCGAAATGAAGTTTTATATGTGTTGCGGAAAGTGAAAAGGGACCTCTTGTCGGAAATTTAACAAATTGAGTTATTGAAATTTTATTGTAGAGGATAATTTCCTTCAAGTCCAAATACACTATGATATCTCAAAAACTAAAAAAGTTTTCAAAGTTATAGATATAAAAAGCGGGATTTTAAGGAAAACTCATTTAAGGTGCGCGTCTCGAAAAACCGTTAGAAGACGATTGACTACCGAGTTACTCTAGCCTCATGAGATGGCGTTAGTGTTTCCCAAAGGGATGGTTGAAAGATTCCAGCTAATTAATTAAGGGTAAAAAAATTAATTATTTTTTAACACAATGATTACTAATTTAATTATCTATAAGATATAGAGCGAATTTTTTAAAAATATCTTTTTTTTAATGCGATTAATCTAAAAAAAAATTTTATTTTTTCGAAAATCAAAAAAAGGGCTTCTATAAGTTGTAGATATTTTAAATAGCTTTAATTTAAAAAAAAATTGAGGTCGATAGCTTCAAAATTGTGGCCGCTGGAAAGTCCCAAAATTAGCACCCTGAGACGCGCACCTTAAACACAATGAAAAAATATTTAAGGTTGCTAAATCGATTATTTTGTAATAGTTCTCGGATTCTCATCGCTAAAATTAACGAATAAAGCTGTATAGGAAATAATGAAGAAGATCGAAACCCATTTTTGACCTAATTCGACTAAAATGCCCGAAACCGATAATTTTATTTCGCCGACTCTTTTCACTTTCCGCATGATTTATTAATTTTTGAATATTGTTGTTACGATTTATTCCATAGGAAATGTAATGTATGCGGAGGATATTGAAGTTTAGATCTTTCGGGCCTTGAAATAATGAAATCAAATTCTAAAGGTATTAAGAAAGAAAAGTCGAAGGTCCACTGCAGCCGAACAGAGCGAGAAATGACTGAGGTTCCTATGGGGGAAAACAAAAAAAGGGTGCTAGTAAATTAAAATACAATTTGAGTAAAATATTTTCAAAAATAATAAAAATCTTTATATATATATATATAAATGGTGGCTGAATATTTCATAAGGAATACGGTGAAAGGCAACAAATTTTATTTTATTATACGAAATTATAGATCGACACTCCGTCTTTTGTCCTTAGGACAATTTTATACATATTTATTTCGGCCTCTCCCAAATGGAGATAATGTTTACATCACGATATTTATATAATTGACCTGAAGAAGATCAAGAGTATGTCGAAAAGTAATTTTATAGCATGTATGAATTTCGCACCTAGCAAGAATTACACAGGGCAACACTGATTCTGCGGTATAGGATTTATTAAACAATTTTTGCTAATTTTGGTTGCTATTTTTGTTGAATTAACTCTACTTTTTGAGATAAAGGCAATCCAATTTATACTAGAAATTCAATTATAGAAGAATATTTTTTAAAAAGTTTATTTTAAAATTGAAGGGCTTAGTGGAAGATAGTCATAAGACACCAAACATTAGTTTCAAGATATTGACAAATTAAAGTTTGACTCTAATCTGTAAATCAGCGACTTAAATTATAATAATCTAAAGCAGTGGTTCCCAACCTTTTTTGATGTGCGGTCCACTTTTTCCGTAATTTTTGATGTGCGGCCCACTTTTTCCGTAAAAAAAAACTCTGAGGCCCAGTGTATATATATAATTTTATATAAATATATATAATTTTTATCTTTTCTTAGAAGTCCGCGGCCCAGTTCCAATCAGCTCGCGGCCCACAATGGGCCGCGGCCCACGGGTTGAGAACCGCTGATCTAAAGAATCAGACTCTTCATTTGCAGCTCCCTTATTCGTAGAAGTCGTTTGAACACGAAATAAATTTTCATTGACTCCAGATTTCGACGTCCTTTTATTGTGGCTTATGACTAACTTTACTTCTCAAATGCAATGGTATGAATATCTCAAAAATGACATAATGGTGGCTTATGACTATCTTCTACGAAGCCCTACAATTATCAAATGATTTCAAACAAACAAAGTGTTATAAATGATACAAAGAATAATAAAATCAATTATAAAAAACAAAAACATATCAATAAGAGTTAATAAGAACGTTTTGTACGGGATTTCTTTTGGTGTCTTTGGACCGGTTTATCATGAGAACCAGAGTCAATTCAAACAAAATAATTTATAGGCTGAGTACTTCGACATCATCTCTATCTAAATTGACTTCATAAGCTTATGCCGCAGAAAAAAAAATTTTTTGTTCCCCTGTGTTATTATTAATTTCTCAGAGGAAGTTTTAGTAAGATTTTCGGCATTTATAAGAATATAAATAAAAGATAAACCTCAAAAGTCAGATTCTGTTTTCTCATTTGGCCAAATTCAATTACCTTTGGTTTAGGGCTGTTAGGCGTGCTTGGACGTTCTGCTGTTGAAGTTTTTTTATTATTCTGTCCATCATGATGTTTAATTCGGCCTTCATCAAAGGATTCATCATCTTCATCATCGTCTGTTGTAAATTGTGCGCTCGATATTAATTTACTTGTTGTAGCACTTTTAGATGAATGGAGAATAGTAGATGGAAGAACGCTATTATGAGTTAAAGCGTTTTGTAACGTTGAATGTTGAGATTGTTGTGGAGGAGGAGTTGCTGGCTCAAGGGACCCCGTTGGAGGTGGAGCCATGTGTGTCGTCCAAAGAGCCGCTGCGGCAGCCATCTAATTTAAAAAGAAAGAAATTTCAAATCATAATAACGCCGAGTCAAGAAAACACCTGGCGGATTGCGAGTGAATTACAAGGGGTAGTTGGAAACTTCTTGGGTCAAAGAAGATGTGCCTGGACCCAAAATATCTATTCAGAGTAGTGACTGTTCGTCAGTGGAATCAACTCCCTGAAGAGTTTAGAACTGTTTAATGGGGAAAGTGAGATCCCATCCCCGTGTGTCTGGTAGGAGTGTTCGATTATGAAAAAAAAATTATCGATTATCGATTATGAAAAATAATCGAGTATTCCGATTAATCGATTATTTCGAGTATTCCGATTAATCGATTATCTCGAGTATTCCGATTAATCGATTATTTCGAGTATTCCGATTAATTGATTATTTCGATTATGGAAAAAATAATCGAATATGAAAAAAAATAATCGAAATAATCTATTAATCGATTTTTGTTTAATAATCGATTATTTTTTAAGGAAAAAATCGATGAATCGATTATTTTGCGCATCCCAAGTGTCTGGTCGCCTAGCCCTTTGGTTGTCTTAATTTGAATTCGTAGAAAAATGAGGAGCGCAGTTTTTTCTGTATTTATCTAATCCACACAGCTGACGTTTCGTTTCAGTGTTTGAACCATCTTGAGAGCTGGCGAAAAGTCATTACATAAATAAATGTAACTGCTCATCGCACACTGTGTATATATTTATTATAATATAATAAATATAACACAGTGTGGATTTATAAAGAAAGGTTTGGCTCAACAATGTATAAAATCCAATGGGACAATTCGCCAGCTCTGAAGATTATTCAAACATAAAATTGTTTATCAAAATTTTATGGTTAATTATAATATGATTAAATCAATTATTGAATAAATAGAAAATCCCCAAATACACACCTGTTTCGATACGCTTTTTAAATAAAGTTAAGATAATTGTTTATTTACTTGTTGTTGATGATGCCGCCAATCATACCACGTAGGATCATAGTAAAAAGGCTGATATATTCCATAATCCTGAAATAAAAAAAAAAAAAATAAAAAATATAATTAAACTATTCAGAGTAATATTATTATGAATATAAATGCGGGATTATATTTAAATAATTTTTGGGTAAAAAAAGAGGTGGGCCGGAACTAAAAAAATTATTTTTTTTTTAAATAAAAAAAAAAAAAAGGGGGGAAGTTAATTTTTTATTTTATTTGTTTTGGGGGGGGGGGGGGGGGGGGGAAGAATTTTTTTGGGGGAAATCTCCCCAGTAACAGACCAAATTTGGGGTGGTCAAAGTGCCTTTTTAGATTAGAACTGACACGGGGCCTATCGAGAGATAGGAGCCTGGTGGCTGGGAAGGAGTTTTTCTCGAAATCTAAAAAGAATAAATTCAAATTGATTGACCTTTGTAGAGAAGGCTTCGTGGTGAGTTGGCGGTGGAGGCGGGGGAGGTGGCGGAGGCTGAGCTGGCGGTGGAGGTGCAAAGTCATCACGATTAACTCGTTCTCGTCCTCTAAACAAACAATGAATCAATTAAAAAAGCATCATCAGATCGCTGATCTACAAACAACAGCCAATAGACAAAAAAAACTTCAGAGAAAGAAGTTAAACTAAATATAATGAGGGAATTTATCTTCATCTTCTCTTCGATTCTCCATCCATATACATGTAAATGATAAAAATAGGAAAATTGTAATTTATTATATATGATTAATTATAAAATAATAATTGTGAGATTTAATTATTCAATTTTTAATATTAATTACCTACATCTATATTATATTTTATTACTTTTGCTATTTTATCAAAGACAAATTCCGTCTGTCTTTTCCGCAGATGGTTTTAGGGTATAATTATGACAAATTAGGGATCCCCCCTTATCAGGGAGTCAAAAAATCTATATAGAATTCTTCCATTGGGGAAATTATTGTGTTCTCTCTCCTTGTGAAAAAAATCTGGTGTGACTGGTCGCACAACACACAACTTTCTCTTCCCTTTGAAAATTGAAAGTTGTGTTCTGTTCTTGTCACACTAGATCAGTGGTTCCCAACCCGTGGGCCGCGGCCCAGTTGTGGAACTGGGCCGCGGGATGATTGGAACTGGGCAGCGGATGTCTAAGAAATGATAAAAATTATATACAGTATATATAGGTTATATACATATACTGGGCCTCAGCGTTTTTTTTGCGGAAAAAGTCGGCCGCACATCAAAAGAGGTTGGAAACCACTGCACTAGATTATACATATATTTAGATTCCTTCAGTCAGATACATTTCAAATTTCAAGATGTACAATTTATAAGAATGAGGAAATATTTATATTTTATTACAAGGCAACCATTTCTCCTATCTTTTCTTCACAGACAGACCAGTCGAGGAAAACCACTTTTTTGGACTCACGCGACCTCAAAACGTGTATATCCATCAAAATTTTGGCATCGAATTTTTGACATGAAAAAAATACTTTCTCTCTATATACGTACATGTATATTAACATATATATATAGATAAGAGAAAGTAAAATTAAAGCTAATTAATTATAATAATGAAATAATTAGGCTAAATCTTGTAAATCAAAAATAATAAAAATTGTTATTTAATTAAATTTTCTTTTTAACAATAAATAGAGTAAATGGAAAAATTCTTCTTTTCCCTAAAATTTCACATTTCCTTCCCCCCCCCCCCCCCCTCTAAATGATTCCTTATTTATTTTTCACATTTTTTTTGATAAACTTAATATGACGCTTTCTCAGAGTGTAAATTATTGGAAAATGATATTCCACACCTCAGAAAGTTTATCTACAGAATAACTATTTAATTTTAACATATATCGAAAATTAATAATTTAGCAATTATGTACATTTTAAAAATTTTCAAAAGCCCTTCTTTATTTAAAATAAGATTTTTACTTCATATTCAAATATTTTGGTGCAAAATTAATTAAAAATACTTAGGGGTACCGAAGGCAACCCTCCCTACCGCTGCTAGTTTAAAATAAATAGCAATGAATTAAAATAAATATTATACTAATTTCTTATATTATAATTATATAAATACAATATTTTAATTGAGAGCAGCAATTACCGATGTCTTCTTCTTTGTTTATTCCGTCCACTATTTGAAGATGAAATCGAAGCAGGAGTATTTGAAGCAGAATTCGATTGTTGATTGGCTACTGGAGATCCAGTACATATTGAACTCGGTGTGCCCCCAAGTGTACTTAATGTTGTCTGCGGGGATGAATTTGTTGTAGAAACTGATTGTGGAGTTGGCTGAACGGGTGGAGGCGGTGGTGGTGGTGGCGGAGCAGGTGGAGCAGTTCTTTCGGCTAAAAGACGTCGACAAAGCTGCCCAAATGCATCCAATTGAACATCAAGAACCTGCCAAAAAATATAAATAATAATAATTGAAAATAAATATCTAAAATACTTGAAGGATTGTATCTCTATGAATTCAAGTAAACTAATTATCTGTAGGTTACTAAGTAGTTTCCTTCAGGTAATCCTACAGATAATCATATTAAAACAGGTGTCACATCAAAAATAGAAATAAATCAAGTAAACTAAGTTTGCTAGAGTCAGATCTCAAAATTATTCGCTTATTTTCATTTCTTCTGAAATTTGCGAGCCACCGTTTGCTATTTGGGTGTTATTAAAGTTAATACTTGTGGTATTTGTATCTTTGTGTTTTCAAATATATATGTTGTCAATAACATACGTTCAGATCGGGAATCTTTTATGTCAAGCGAACTCAAATCTTATTTGAACTCAAATGGAATCGCTACAAGTCGAACAACACCATATAATCCACAAGGAAATGGACAAATCGAAAGATTTAATTGTATAATATGGAAAACGGTAAATCTAGCCTTGAAAACAAAAAATCTTGACATAAAACAATGGAAGCAGGTAATAGGAGAATATTTGAATTCTATTCGCTCACTTCCATGCACTGCTACTAATTGTACTCCACATGAGTATGCTTCATCACAGCCGAAAATCAATCCAATGGAGATTCTCCCAATCTTAGTTAAAAAGCATGTAAGATCCAACAAATATGAACGTTTTGTTGAAAAAGCCGAGCTAATCGAGGCGAAGCCCCAATATGCGTTTATAAAATATCCCGACAGGCGAGAGGACGCGATATCTTTGAGGCATTTAGCCCCGCCAGGTAATTCTGATTCAAGTGAAGAGGATGAAGAGAACACAAAAGTGAAAGACATGAATGAACGAGCAAGAAATGAATGTACCAAATATCGAAGTGACAATTCCTGTCCAAATAACGGAAAATAACGACCAGGAATCGGAAAGGCGGCAATCAAGAGTAAGAAAACCTCCCAAGTATTTGGAAGATTACGTAACAAAGTAAAACTATCTGGGAAGAATGTGGTATTTGTGTTTTTCAATCTTCTTCCTCTTCTTTCTTCGCCTTAATCCCGCGATGCGGGGTCGGCGGTTCATGGGTTTTTGCGACCGGGAAGGAATAGAACAGGCCGGCCCGTCGAACGGTCTGACGCCTGTTGAAAATATAGAAGGGAAGAGACTGACAAGCAAAGAACAGAAGTACCGGCAGTCCCAGCTAGGGCAGCTCGTGGTCGCCATCCACGTACCCACAAGATGTGGGCCCCTGAGCTATTATTTATGTTGTCAATAACATTATAAAAATTTTTTGAATAAAGCCTTATTAAATAGGTAATCTTTATCAATTCAATACTTTAAGAGAAATTTTGATTTTTCTGATGTTAACATCAAATGAAGCCCCTCAACTCAACTGTTGTCTTAATATCATGTGCTATCCGTTTATAGAAAAGCTGTATGCTATTCTTGGAAACTATTTTTTTTTTTTTTTTAACGCGATTAATAATATCTAAAATCAATTTTTCTCGAAAAACCTCATTTTTTTATGCAAAAAATTATCGAAAAATTGCCCTTTTTCCGCATGTGCATATCTATTTGATCATAAAAGCTTCATTAAATTTAATATTATTACACGTACTTGAAATAAAAATATCATGAAAATTAGAAAAAAAAAAAAGAGTGGTGAATGAATGAAATTCTAGTTAACTACATATGAATGAAATTTTGCTCTATTTTTAGCTCACCCCTTTCCTGACACTTGTTAACATTTTCAACAGAAGAGATACCAATCAATTAAAGCGGAAAAGTTTTTTTTGTTCTAAAAGTTAAAAAGAAATATTCATAAAGGCAAAAGGAAAATATAATTTGATAAGTGGAACGGACCTGTCCCATCACCGAAGCTCCATTGAGTCGATCGACACATGCTCGGGCCCCTTTTACTTCGAGAAATACGACCCGGGCGAGACCAAGATGTTTATTTGTTGTCGGATGATGGTACACTTGGACTTCTTCTGTTTGGCCATATTTTGAAACCTACAACATTTGTTTTTAAATCATATTAAAAGAAATTATAAAAATAATAATAATAATGACACTTTCAAAAAACAACTAACCATATCTTTCAGGAACTGTTCGTGAATGTTATCGTTGACATTCTGAATGGTGACCTCAAGCGGCGGAGGTTCCCCAACATAATTGGCATCGATTTTAAATCTATTAAAAAGAATAAGAATAAATGATCTTTTATTGCTTTTAAAGTGCATTTGCCCCATTTCATTGAATGATTAATTATTTGAATACAAAGGAAAAAGCTGGCTTAATACAATATTTTTAATAAAAAACAAGTTTTGCTTTTGCTAGTAAAAAAGTAATCATTATAAAAAGCTGTGATGTTATTTATATTCATAAGAGGGATAGAAATGAGAGCTACGGTTTTATCTTTAATTACACTACTACTCGGCAAGAAAAAAAAGCCCCGAGATAATTCCTTCAGATTTTTAAGTAATATAACCTCCTGAATCCAAATATGACCTCCGTTTTACCCCAACACATACTGTTTTCGGGAGACAGCCCCCTACTTATTTCCACCCCTTCTCGTTAATATTAGGGCCATGAATTAAATTTGGATGGATGAAAAAGAATATTTTGGCATTAACATTTCTCTAGAAAGTCTAGAGAGGTGAAAAGTTCAAAAACATGAGCATTTGGTTCTAAGGAGGATACGGGGGAGAATTTGTCCCTTAAATTGCAAAAAAATTATTATAAATGGTCGATTTTTTCTGTTTTTTTTTTCGCAGTTTTTTCACTGCTTTTCTTCATATTCCAGCTGACAGACCTCCCTCACCTTTCCTTAAACATCCCTCAACAAAAAAAAAAAAAATATATAGGATAAAGCGGGTGAAGCGTGAGCGATTCCGAAGCCCTCTCAAGGAGATGGAAGCTTCACAGCTCCACGTTGCACAGTCAGCGGTTAGAATTATCTTTTTTTGGGGCAGATCTTTACAAATTTAAAATTATATATACATATTCTTTTGTTCTTCAATATTTGCAAATTTGACCAACTGTCCACTAAGACCCTTTCATAATGACTTTTCGCCAGATCTGAAGATGGTTCAAACACGGAACCGAAACGTCAGCAGTGAGGAATGAAAAATAAAGAAAAAACTTTAGCTGCATCTCTCATTTCTGCCCTCTTATTAATTAAAAGTAATTATGTGAATTTTTCCATAAATAATAAAAATATATTAGGCCTATTTCAACAAAACTTTTCATTTCTTAATTAATTTCAAGTTTTGATATAAAAAAATGAAAGGAAGGGTAGAGGCAGCCAGAATTATTTCTTTTTGGCTGCCTCTGCCCTTCCTCTCAAAGTTACCACCACTTCTTAATAAAAAAAATAAACTTTGAGAAAATACACTTAATTTTTTAAATTCTTTAATTTTAAATGAAAGAAAAAACAAACAAACCTAGGAACAGGAACGTCGAGGGGTTCTAATCTGGTCCAGATTCGTGTTAATGGGGATCTTGGATCTCGTGGTTGAACTGGAGGTTGGCTTGGATCATTTGGCACCGCGCCGTCATAACGGTAGAGCTTGAAAAGATTTAATTTTTTTTTTTTTATTTCACTCTTTTCAAAATATTGACAATGGGTATAAATTTAATAAAAAAACTTTTCTTGGTCAGCAACCCTTAGAAAAATAAATTTTATTCTATTGACTTGCTGAGCCAAAAGAAAAAATATAATTTTTTTTACATATTTATTCTCCTCGTATCTAAATGACTTGTCTAGGCAATTTATTTAGTGTTGCTTACGTCATGTAATGAATTTATTTTCCACTTGGGCTGTACATTGATAAGTCAATCAATCACTATATCGTATTTTAATTTTATATATATATATATAGATGAAAATTAAATTTAAATAACAGAAAAAGAGGTGATTTATTTGCTTGGAATTATAAATCTCACCTTGCTAACTCCCTTAACAAGAAACGGATCCGAGAGCAATTTATAATTAAGCGGCTTGTGTTGTCTGGGTGGTCCATGAACGTGCGAACTCCCATGATTTCCACTGCTGGTATTTCCGCTTCCACTTCCACCTCCACTTCCTCGAGTTCCACTTCCACCGCTCGAGGATCTATGATGGCGTTCGGCAGTCCCGTTCATAGGGAACCAGTAGTCAAACCACCTGCACAAATTTTATTCATTTTAGACGTAAAAGGCTGGAACAGGGTTTATTTCAATTTTTAAGAATTTGTTTATTGCAGCATATGAATATGAACGATGTGATTATAATAAGTAATATGAAAAAAAAAGTATTCTGTGAATAAATTATTCAATTATTAAAAACTGCGAAAAAGCCTTTAAATTAAGACAATTTTGCACTTATATCTAAACGACACGTCATATATTTTTCAACATTTTATTCATATTTTTATGAAAAAATATGACATTTAGGAAAGTGGTTTATTCAATTTATTCGTATAAATGAATACTTTTCCTGAGTATATATATCTATTAAAAGTATCAACTAGATTTTAATCAAACCGTTCTTACTAAAGCGGATGTGAGCATTTCTAGTTCTTCTCTTCTAGCTACAAAATCTCTAGTACCTCATATAACTTTTAATATTAGTTTTAAAAACAATGATAATTAAATAATTGAATGATTGATTGTATTTGACTTTGTATATGATGTATAAATTGAATTTAAAAAAAAAAATAACCTTACCTACATTTTTGACATTTGACAAATTAGTAAGACAATAATGTTAATTTTTTAAAATGAAAATAATTCAATTAATTATTATTAAGTCCGGGAAATTTCATTTCATTAATGATTTCTAATTAAATTTAAAGTAAAAACTTCAAGTGTCATTTGAGTTCATGATTCATCTTATTTAGAAATTTTATAAAATATTTAAAAAATGTATTCTACGTATTAATTTTTAATATGAAAATATTTAATTAATATATAAAAACATTCTTTGATTAATTAATTAATTATTACTTTAACTATTATATGATCACAAAAAAATTTTATAAAAATTTTATAGAAATACAAATTAAGGGGACGTATTTTAATAAAATTGTTAAAAGGGCTTTTGATTTTTTTCTTTAAAAAGCTCATGACCTCTTTTTTTAATAAAAATCTGTATTAATAAAATTTTTAGGTTATGTATATTCAAACTATTCAAACTATTATAATAAGCTAATTTTTTTGAATTTTAACTATTACAATATCTTTTTTGATCTACTTTTTACTAAATACTATTTAAAAATTGTGATTATAACAATATTAAAGAATATTTTTTTGTGAGTAAATTTTGACATTCGGAAACAATATTCAAGATAACCTAAAAATTTTATATTACTAATCTCAAAATTAAATATTTTTTTTTTAAATTCAATTAAAGTATCATAAATATGTAGTAACTAATATTATAATTATCAATAAATAGCGAATAAATATTTATTCGAGGAAGTAAAAACGCCAATTTCTTTGTTTACTAAATATATATTTTAACACCAATATTCAAGAATAAATAATTACTATTTAAAAAAGATATTTCAATAAATAATGTTTATTATAATATCGATTTTTGGCATCCCTTAATAAGTTTTGATGATACCTAAATTTGACAAATGTCAAAAGAATTTATTTTAGGTCATTTTGATTCTTAAATGAAATAATCAAAAATCCATTTGTTAACATCATTAAATAGATATTTGAATAATTTATTATAACACGTCTAATAAGTAGAGATGTATATATATTGGGTATATAAAATTATATATATATATATATTAATTTGTGAATAAGAATATATTGATATGTGGAATGTTAAAAAATTAAAATTTTATTAAGAAATAGGTGAAATTTATTCTTTAAAATCACTACTCTACTATTATTAATTTAATATTTTAATTTTCTTACCATCAAAATCAAGAAGTCAACTTTTTTAAAAATAAGTCTATTTAACATAGTAGAAAGATTTCTTTCTTATATGAACGCATCATGAAGTTTTAATTTAAATTATTATTTGCTTAATAATATTTAAACACTTAAAATAATGTAGATTCTAAAAAAGAAAAATAATTTTATTATAATATGAAATATTAAGGCTATATATCTATCTATGGATATTATAATCATAATTAGATGAATTAAAAATTCTTACCTGAAATCCTTTTTAGGTATAAATATTGACCTTCTAAAATACACGATAAAAATATTTAATTTTATTTAATAAATAACATAAAAATGAATAAGCAAGTATTTATTCTTGTTTTTTAATGCTTGATGCAGATATGAAGAGCAAAAGCTTTGATAAGTGGCGACGGTGCTGCTATCTGGCTACAAAATATATGAATTTTTAGAATTAAATGGCGTTCCAGGATGACAACTCCATATAAAAATCACTAAAAATTATTTCATTTCAAATGAGATTATTTATGTTTCTAAAATTATATGTAAAATCACTCTAATATTAGTTTCAAAAATTTCAATTTTTTAGGATACTATAAAAATTTATAATATATTCTTAAAATCACCTGTGAAAAATAAATTGAAGTTTAATAATCTAATTTTTTAGAATTTAATCAAGAATAAAGAATTTGTATTTTATGCTTTTAAATATAAAAAAATCAATTAACAAATCTTTAAAGATTTTGTTATTTAAATTAATTTTTCAATTAAAAAATTATATATATTTTTTTTTTTAGAAATTCTATTAAAAATTAGAAACTTTTGATTTAGTACGTTGGTACTTGCTGCTGGCCTTTCGGAGTTTTTCCGTGGACAAATAAATCTGCCGAAGTTGTCCAAAAATTGTTTTCAATAAGCGAGGTATTGTTATAATAAACTCACAGCATTTGCCATTTTTTGAATTAGAAAAATACATTAATTTTAGAGACATAATCATAATTAAAACGAATTTTCTCCTTTCTTTTCTAGGTTATATAAGATGTACAATATGGCCGGGATTGGCAGACGAATTGCCCTCTTCACTTTTCAGGTTTAATATCTTTAATTCGTGATTTTAAAAAATGAAACTTAATTATATATATTTGTCATTAAAAAAATGAAATTTATAAAATGATTAAAATTTTTAATAAAATACCAAAAGAAGATAATTCTAAAAATAATGAGTTAAAAAAGATCCTTTTAATTCACATTTTATATCACTTATTAAAATATTTAATTTTATAAATTTATGCCTTGTCAAAGAAGAAATTTCAAGATCATTTTGCCTATTTGTCATCCTTCTTGAGGGCGGATTTAAATAAAATGGATTTACATAATTATAATATCATTTATATTTTGATTAGCGAATTTTAGAGTAAAATCTGACTTAATGCAGTCGCTAGAATTTTATATTAAATATCTCAAGTCAAACCAAAGGAACCATCTATCCAGAAGCTTATTTTTTCCTTTAGAAACACTTTAAAATTAATCCCTGGAATTGGCCAAAATTGACTTTAAGGTTTTCCGGATTTTAGTCTCATTTCTGGATCTAAAATTTATCGTTTTTCTATAAGAACAAGAATTTTCTCCAGTATTTAATGATGCCAGATTCAAGGAAGGAGGCAGGACTACTAAAAGAGCTTAATATTTATATATATGTATTGAAACTCTCCCAAATGATAGTAATCTGTAGAGAAATTTATATAAATAAATAAATTTTCCACAGTATTTAAGATAGTCGTGTCCTTTAGTTGCAAATATTTCATTTTGCTTGTCAAACTGTCAAAATATGATTATATAGTTCATTTTTTTTCTGATAAAATATAGAGAGAAAGTATTCGATTCATGTCAAAAATTCGATGTCGAGATTTTTTTTTTTTAATTAAGAAGTATTTTAATTTGAGTTGAGTCAAGTTTATTTAACTGGTATAGGTGTAGGAGGTCAGGACAGTCCAAATTGAGATCAATTTTCTCTCAGATCTTTTTAGGGGTTTTGGTCTTCTTCTATGATTAAAAAGCTAGCTGTATGAGAAAATAATTATAAATGTATTCTGTCAATTGGACAGTTCGTATCAAGGGGGGTAAAGGGGGTAATTACCCCCCTGTGAGATTTGAAAAAAATACTTTTTTTTCAAAAAAAAAAATGTATTTTGAATGTAAAATTTTAAAAATTAATACTTAAAAATTTGATTTGTATTTATATTATGGCAAACAAGTACAGAATGCGCCTTTAAATTACCGAAATTAAGAAAAAATTGTGTGCTGTGCCACGAGTCACACCAGATTACCCCCCCCCCTCCGAGAAACATCTCTGGATCCGCTCTTGGTTCATATCGAGAAACACATCAGCATATTTTCATTTCATCATGATTATCCAATTCCTAGCGATAAATTGTTCTGTTTTTCTTGATTATTAAAATTCTCCCTCGCCTTGAATATCATTTAGAGACTTTGTGATTTCAACTTTCAAATGTTTTGCAGCCGATTGGGAAGGAAGGCCAGCAGCAAAGGGGGATGGCCACCCTTAAAGAAATCAGTCTTCGATTGAAATCAGTAAAAAATATTCAAAAGATCACACAATCCATGAAGATGGTGTCAGCTGCTAAATACACTCGCGCTGAGAGGGACTTAAAACAAGCTAGACCCTATGGTTTAGGCGCTCAGGTATTACGTCAGCAAGCTTTTCGCGTTTTGAATGATTTCATTTAAAAAAAAAATAATAAATTTTTTCAGATTTTTTATGAACGTGCCGAATTAACTCCTCCACCTGCTCCTGAAAAGCCAGGCGTCCCGCCTACAACACCTACAACGCCGGTTCCTAAAGAAGGTCAAGAAACAAAGAGAAATTTGTTTATTAAGAAATTCAAAAAAAAAAAAAAAAAAAATCACAGGAGGATTTCTATTCCATTTCCGAACCCATCATCTGATCTTATTGATTTAGGCTTGAATCATAATTTTATTGCATAAGGGATACATATATATATAATAGGTTAAATAAAAGGTCAAGCAGCTGTTTCTTTCTTTATTATAGAACCTACAGCGACGTTTCGGTTGACAATGCGACCATATTCATGGCTAGGGTTCAGTAAACAGAAAAACCGTTATATGTTCTTTGATAGATATTTCATAAAATTCATTACTAACAGATATAATACATTCAGCGCCAAAGTCAAGGAAATGTCTATCAAAGAAGAGGGCTTTTTTGTTCACTGAATCCTCGTCATGAAGATGGTCGCATAATCAACCGAAATGCAATAAAGAAACATAGATGCTTGGCCTTTTATTTAACCAACTAGACCCAGAGTTGGATTATTTACAAGATTTTTGTAGCTATTTACAAAAATTTCGTAAGTAACTTTAAACAACAGTTATTTACGTAAATAATTGTAAATAACATTGAGTGCGCATGCGCGAACTCCGCAAGAATTTCATCAAATTCAAAGAAAAACAAGATTCAGTACATTCATACTTATTAATTTGACATTTAAAATTTCTTTTTTTAGATAATTATTAATTAAAGAAAATAATAAATATTCTTACAAATGAGATGTCAGACAGTTGTAGGTTAGGTTACCATATTTAATTTTTGAATTTTATTTTTAAATTATTTTATTAACATTTTGATTATATTATTCACTAAATAAAAAGAAAACAACATCGTCAATGCTCTAAAACAGTGGTTCCCCACCTTTTTTGATGGGCGGCCCACTTTTTCCGTAAAAAACGCTGAGGCCCAGTGTATATATATAATTTTATATAAAGATATATTATTTTTATTTTTTTCTTGAACGTCTGCGGTCTAGTTCCAATCAGCCCGCGGCCCACGGATTGGAAACCGCTGCTCTAAAACAAAAAAATATGAAAAAGTTTGCTATTTACAGTTATTTACAACGACCTAGTTATTTACTAGTAAATAACCGTGTAATTTACTTGCCAATTCATAATTTGTATTCAGGCCATACCTGTTATGTAACTTATTTTTTTTTTTTTTTTTTGAAGTTTAAACAATCAATGATAATAATAGTGAAGGAAGTATGGAGGCAGAGGCAGCCAAGAAAAAAAAAATTCTCTGAATGCTTTACCATTCAGCTGGAGACGTTTCGGTCCATTTATTATGAACCATCCCCAGCTGATTGGCAAAGCATTCGAGAATTTTTTTTTTTAAATAACTTGCACCTCAATAATAATAATAATAATAATTTTTTAGGCAAGCGGCTGGTTATTGCAATGTCTTCTGATCGTGGACTTTGCGGCGCCATTCACAGTTCAGTTGCAAAAAATATCAGAAATGAATTACAGGCAGACCCAGCACTTCTAGAAAATACAAAAATTGTTTGTATTGGTGATAAATCCAGAGGTATTCTTTACAGAATTTTTGCAAAGAATATTCTTTTTGTAGCAAATGAGGTAAATAAATAATTTTAAAATTATATCTAAAAATGTTTCAGCTATTAATTGAATATATATTTTTAAGGTTGGTCGCAAACCCCCTACCTTTTTGGATGCTGCCAAAATCGCAAATGGTATTCTTGATTCCGGCTATGAATTCGCTTCAGGAAAAATTATTTATAATCGTTATAAATCAGTCGTCAGCTATGCTACTTCTAATTTGCCCCTCTATTCTCTGGCTACGGTAATTATATATAATGTAGATTATCAAAAATAAAATGAAGCCGCGCCGCCCCGCCGGGCCCCCCCCGGGGGGGGGACAATCATCGGAACATTTTTTTTTCCAGGTGAGCACTGCTCCGAAAATTAACGTCTATGACTCGATTGACGAAGAAGTTCTCCAGTCATACATGGAGTTCTCGCTGGTTTCTTTGTTGTTTTTCGCAATGAAAGAGGGTGCCGCCTCCGAGTTGAGTTCCCGTATGACGGCCATGGACAATGCAAGCAAGAACGCCGGAGAAATGATCGGAAAACTCACTCTGACATTCAATCGTACCCGACAAGCGGTCATTACACGAGAGTTGATTGAAATTATTTCTGGAGCTGCCGCTTTAGATTAAATTTCAATTTAGTCTCATATATATATATAAAATAGAAGAAAAATTAGATACTTTTTGTTTTTAAAACATCAAAAAAATTATGAAATTCCTCTCAATGTCTTTAATTAACTGCCTCGAAAATGTCCACAACATTGAGATAAATTTCATTTTTTTTTTTTTAAATTCATTTTCATATCCATCCTAAAGCTGAAATAATATATTCATTTTATTCTTCAATTGGCCAGAAGTAAATAAATGACATGGTACAGACATTCTTGCTGTTTACACTTTATGTTATTGAAAATATTGTAAGAAAAAAAAGTTAATTAATTATGGAAAATAAATTAATGAAAATTTTAAAACAATTTTCTTTCCCCTTTTTCGTTAATAATTTATATAAAAACAGTTTTTTCTTTTTGAATATTGTTCCTCTGGTTTAAGGCGAAGTAGTAGTGATGTTAACGTATAATTTTTGCAAATAAGATGGCGTTATTCAAAATGGAAGTAATAATTTAATGCATTTGGTTGATTTTCATTTATCTTTTAACAAGGAATTACTTTATATATGTTATTATATATTATGTATCTTTTATAAAAGCATTCAAATATAACGGGGATCTGATAATACCGGCTGTTAGACTAGCCTGCCATCTTTTGCAAGAGTGCTGAACTATTTGACAGTTAATTTTTAAATAAATCATCTAAACTTACTTTAAATTTTTCTTAATTAATATGTGATAATAATAATAATAATAATTTTCTAACCAGGATTCGAAGGACGTTGCAGCCAGGAAATGTTTTAAAAAATGTTATTCGCCGACGTTACGGTCGACAATCACGACTTTCATCAGGGCAAATATTGTTAAACATACCGTATATAATAATATAATAATTACCTCATAGACCAACAATGATATATATAATTCTTTACATACCGTATATTTTTATAATTTTCTAACTATTGCAATCATATACGATTTCTTAAAAAATTTTATATGATCGCAAAAGTTATATAAAAATATCTAAGGTAGTGTATATTTAACAATATTTGCTCTGATAAAGGTCAATATTGGCCACCGAAACGTCGGCGAATAAAAAATTTTTATTCAATTTTCTGGCTTCAAGAAACTTAAGTCCTCTTGTTATTAAATAGCTAATGAGATATCCCATATATCTGTTCTCTAATTGTATCTTTCAGG
Source organism: Euborellia annulipes (assembly GCA_023213315.1). Taxonomy (NCBI): domain Eukaryota; kingdom Metazoa; phylum Arthropoda; class Insecta; order Dermaptera; family Anisolabididae; genus Euborellia; species Euborellia annulipes. The sequence continues at coordinate 93,902 of JAKCPI010008172.1, forward strand.
GCCAAATTAAAATATCGCCAGGCGGAGAAGACTTTTGTCTAAAAGTGATATGTTTGGTGCCGCTAGATGTATTAATATTTCCAAAATAATTTTCTTTATTCATTATAATTGTAAAAAAAAAAAAAAAAAAAATTGGGATGAAACAAAAAATTGTATAAATTAATTCATGTAAGAAGAAAATTTGAATTGACATTTGCTCTAAATGTAATTGGCGTTTTTGGCCCTCCCCTCCCTTCTTTCCCCCCTGGAGAATGATAAATGATTAGTTGGGTTGGAAATGGTATTAAAAGTTTATAATCACTTTATAAGAAGTTTCTTTTTTTTTTTAAAAATAACTTTGATACAAATTTTGTGTTTAATAAAACACTATTTACAATTAAAAATATTTATACCATCTTTCTCTAAAATTTATATTATTAAGAAAAAAGAGCCGAAAGATAAAAAAAAAAAATTAAAATATACAAAACAGACCTCAATAGGAAAAAAAAAGAATAGCAGAATAAAAAACAAGTATATTTATAAATCTTTGATGAATAATATCTTGGCAGCTCTTTCTTCATAGATAGACGTGGAAAGTTCTTCCTTCAAGGAAATTTTATCTTCAAAATTTACTAGAAAAAAAAAAAGAAATATAATTATGATGATTTTTTTTTTTAAATCTTATATATATATATATATAAAAATGAAATGGAAAATTGTATGTATGTATATGTTCTTCAGAAATCCACAATTTTCAAAGAATCTATTTGAAATTAAGTACACATATAGTACATGGACCTGGAAGTAACGTAGAGTAATAATTTGAATCTCTTAAATATTTTGGAAAATTAATTATAATCAAATTTCTTCAATATGGGAACACAAAATAGACAAGTTGGCTTGGAAATTAGATGTTGGCTGATAATCAATAAAGAAAATACACTGGCTGCTGACTTCCTTCTTTTCTTACCTCTTTCAACAAAAAACTTATGTGTTTCCCTTTAAACAAGACTAAAACCACCTGTGAGGCTTCTTTGGATACATTTATATGACTTTGATATTTCAAACCAAAACACAGAGCTAGCACGCTCGGGTGTGAAGACCAGGGGCGTAGCGAAGAAATTTTTCAGGGGGGGGGGGGGGAGAAGGCCAAAAATGCCAACTAAATTTAATCAATTTGCCAACTATACAATTCACATTCTTTTTCAACCTACTCAGTGGCGTAACGTACGCCCCCGCAGTCCCCGCAATGCGGGGGGGCCCCGGACCTTGGGGGGCCCACGGGCCGGGCCGGAGCTAAAAAACTGTATCTCCCCCAGGGCTCCGGTAAAAACGGAAAAATTTAGATTAAAAAAAAAATTAATGAAAATTTGTCTTTGAAAGGGCCCGGGGCCCTCGGGGCTCCGGTAAAAACGGAAAAATTTAGATTAAAAAAAAAATTAATGAAAATTTGTCTTTGAAAGGGCCCGGGCCCTCGGGGCTCCGGTAAAAACGGAAAAATTTAGATTAAAAAAAAAAAATTAATGAAAATTTGTCTTTGAAAGGGCCCGGGGCCCTCCAGGGCTCCGGTAAAAACGGAAAAATTTAGATTAAAAAAAAAAAAATTAATGAAAATTTGTCTTTGAAAGGGCCCGGGGCCCTCGGGGCTCCGGTAAAAACGGAAAAATTTAGATTAAAAAAAAATTAATGAAAATTTGTCTTTGAAAGGGCCCGGGCCCTCAGGGCTCCGGTAAAAACGGAAAAATTTAGATTAAAAAAAAAAAATTAACGAAAATTTGTCTTTGAAAGGGCCCGGGGCCCTCGGGGCTCCGGTAAAAACGGAAAAATTTAGATTAAAAAAAAAATTAATGAAAATTTGTCTTTGAAAGGGCCCGGGCCCTCGGGGCTCCGGTAAAAACGGAAAAATTTAGATAAAAAAAATTAATGAAAATTTGTCTTTTGAAAGGGCCCGGGGCCCTCGGGGCTCCGGTAAAAACGGAAAAATTTAGATTAAAAAAAAAAAATTAACGAAAATTTGTCTTTGAAAGGGCACGGGGCCCTCGGGGCTCCGGTAAAAACGGAAAAATTTAGATTAAAAAAAAAATTAATGAAAATTTGTCTTTGAAAGGGCCCGGGCCCTCGGGGCTCCGGTAAAAACGGAAAAATTTAGATTTAAAAAAAAAAAATTAACGAAAATTTGTCTTTGAAAGGGCTCGGGGCCCTCGGGGCTCCGGTAAAAACGGAAAAATTTAGATAAAAAAAAAATTAATGAAAATTTGTCTTTGAAAGGGCCCGGGCCCTCGGGGCTCCGGTAAAAACGGAAAAATTTAGATTAAAAAGAACAAATTAATGAAAATTTGTCTTTGAAAGGGCCCGGGGCCCTCGGGGCTCCGGTAAAAACGGAAAAATTTAGATTAAAAAAAAAAATTAATGAAAATTTGTCTTTGAAAGGGCCCGGGGCCCTCAGGGCTCCGGTAAAAACGGAAAAATTTAGATTAAAAAAAAAATTAATGAAAATTTGTCTTTGAAAGGGCCCGGGGCCCTCGGGGCTCCGGTAAAAACGGAAAAATTTAGATTAAAAAAAAAAATTAATGAAAATTTGTCTTTGAAAGGGCCCGGGGCCCTCGGGGCTCCGGTAAAAACGGAAAAATTTAGATAAAAAAAAAAAAATTAATGAAAATTTGTCTTTGAAAGGGCTCGGGGCCCTCGGGGCTCCGGTAAAAACGGAAAAATTTAGATTAAAAAAAAAAAAAAATTAATGAAAATTTGTCTTTGAAAGGGCCTGGGGCCCTCGGGGCTCCGGTAAAAACGGAAAAATTTAGATTAAAAAAAAATTAATGAAAATTTGTCTTTGAAAGGGCCCGGGGCCCTCGGGGCTCCGGTAAAACGGAAAAATTTAGATTAAAAAAAAAAAATTAATGAAAATTTGTCTTTGAAAGGGCCCGGGCCCTCGGGGCTCCGGTAAAAACGGAAAAATTTAGATAAAAAAAAAAAAATTAACGAAAATTTGTCTTTGAAAAGGGCTTGGGGCCCTCGGGGCTCCGGTAAAAACGGAAAAATTTAGATTAAAAAAAAATTAATGAAAATTTGTCTTTGAAAGGGCCCGGGCCCTCGGGGCTCCGGTAAAAACGGAAAAATTTAGGTAAAAAAAAAAAAAAATTAATGAAAATTTGTCTTTGAAAAGGGCCCGGGGCCCTCGGGGCTCCGGTAAAAACGGAAAAATTTAGATTAAAAAAAAAATTAATGAAAATTTGTCTTTGAAAGGGCCCGGGGCCCTCGGGGCTCCGGTAAAAACGGAAAAATTTAGATTAAAAAAAAATTAATGAAAATTTGTCTTTGAAAGGGCCCGGGGCCCTCGGGGCTCCGGTAAAAACGGAAAAATTTAGATAAAAAAAAAAAAAATTAACGAAAATTTGTCTTTGAAAGGGCTCGGGGCCCTCGGGGCTCCGGTAAAAACGGAAAAATTTAGATTAAAAAAAAATTAATGAAAATTTGTCTTTGAAAGGGCCCGGGGCCCTCGGGGCTCCGGTAAAAACGGAAAAATTTAGGTAAAAAAAAACAAATTAACGAAAATTTGTCTTTGAAAGGGCATGGGGCCCTCGGGGCTCCGGTAAAAACGAAAAAATTTAGATTAAAAAAAAAATTAATGAAAATTTGTCTTTGAAAGGGCCCGGGGCCCTCGGGGCTCCGGTAAAAACGGAAAAATTTAGATTAAAAAAAAAAAAAATTAATGAAAATTTGTCTTTGAAAGGGCCCGGGGCTCCGGTAAAAACGGAAAAATTTAGATTAAAAAAACAAATTAACGAAAATTTGTCTTTAAAAGGGCCCGGGGCCCTCGGGGCTCCGGTAAAAACGGAAAAATTTAGATTAAAAAAAAAAAAAATTAATGAAAATTTGTCTTTGAGAGGGCCCGGGCCCTCAGGGTTCAGGGATATACTGTATTTTAAAAATATTTTTTGTAAGGTCTAATAATGGGGCCCGAAATAAAGGTTTGGGGGGGCCCAGCTAAAAAACGTTACGCTACTGATCCTACTATATATTAATTTACTAGAGGCTAAACCCGAGGCTCCCTAGTCTCTATATGACATGTTTGAACTTTAAGTCCCCCTCCCCCTTCACTTTGCTATTTTAATATTATAAAACTAAAGGATTAAACCAAAATTTTTGATAGAAATATAATTAAGGCAAAATTTTTTTCAAATGAGAGATTCCAGTTTTGCTTTACGAGTATGATTCTGGAACGAATTATGCTCGTTAAGCTAGGTTCCACTGTACATAGAAATATAAAGTTTCAGCCCAATTTGAGGCGATTTAGTGGTGCAAAATCCGGCTAAAATTTTAGAATAATCGAATTTTTTCAGGTTTTTCAACGTTGGACAACCCTAATAAGTAGAATCTTTTACCATTGGCATTGCTTAACTTTTGGAAAGTTAAAAACTATAGATCGTAAACATACTTTTTTTTGCATTCAGGGATGGTAAAATTATATTCAGGAGTGTCCTGAAAAAAAAAAAAAAAAATGAAAAAATGCAATTTTTCTAAACTTTTAGCCGTGTTTTGCACCATTGTAAGCCACCTCCGATTGGGCTCAAACTTTACAGTATAGACCTCTATTTCTATGTATTTCAACTATCTGCATATTTTTAAGGAGTAACGACTTAAAAAATCTAGAAAATTCAAAATAAGAGTCGCTTTTGAGGAGATTATTTATTAAAATTTAATTTTCTCTATATCTCTAAAACTAGAGCTGATGGCGCAAAATTGATGGTAAAATTTATATTTCTATCAAAAACATTGTTTAATTGGAATTCCTTTTTTTTACAATTATAGTAAATAAAGAAAATTATTCCATTTCCAATTACAAAATGAACGACTGAGGTTTCTTTTATTTGTTCAAATATTTTATTTTCTCTCTTTTAAAATAGTCCTAATGATTTTTTCTGTGTTTGCATGTTTGCATAAATTTATATTCAGTAAAAAGAAAATAAATTTATTTTTTTGAAAATTAAAAAAAAATTTTTTTTAATAGATGAAAATATAAAAAGAAGAAAATTTATTTATTTTTTTTTTAAATTAAAATATAAATTAATTTCTGTTAAATAAATTTTATTTTGTCAACTGGTCCTTGATTTTGCCAACTCGATCCGACCTGGGGGGGGAGACTCCCCCCATCCCCCCCTTGGCTACGCCCCCTGGTGAAGACAGCCATCTGCCCCTAGTGCTTGTGATAGTGCGATTTCGGCTACAATCATCTCTTTAGGATCTCTGTATAGATTTATAAGAATTTTCAAAGTTGTAAAGTCCTTTTTGAAATACCCTGTATATGTATTTATATAATTTTTATCTTTCCTTAAGCGCCCGCGGCCCACAGGTTGGGAACCGCTGGTCTAGCAATGTGAGGTATGAATAGATCATAGCATTTGCCGCGGTATCCGCATCGTCATTCCCTTGGCTCTTGAAAATCCGGGAGAAGGCCACGAAGAGATCGTGATCCCCTTGTTATTTAGTCAAAAATAATTAAAAAGAATTTTTCAAAATGAAAATATTTGATTAAATAAAACATACCAAAAGGAAATTGCTCCATAATCCTATATGATTATATTAGAAGATATTTTATAAGTGTTAGGTCATGATGATTCTGAAGAAGATGTAGAACGATCACGCCTTGAAGAAGAATGTCTTCTTCGCCGTCGGGAATGTGAAGATGATGAGCCATGCCGTCGGGATGATGAAGATGATTCTTTTATCTTTAATAAAAAAAAAATAAAAACTTTCTAATCCCTGTTTCAAATTTGTTTATTTAAAACTACAAAAATAAAAAATAAATAAATTACCCGTGACGAGGAACTTCCGTTACTGCTTCCCGATGTTAAACTATAAAAAAAGAGATATCAAATAATTAATTAATTAAAAATTTCTTAGATTTTTTCCTTTAAATTTTAAATATATATATAATAAAATGCAAATACTGAATTTGCTCTTTTCTCCTGATGCTAATTGCTTATCTTAAAGTCAGGATGAAATAATAATCAATTGGGGAACGGAAAAGACTCGGATAACTTTGATTGAATCTTATATATACAGAGCTGATTCAAAACTTATCGTACAAATTTCGTGGAGAGGTAGGGCATATGTCAGGAAACCGATTTCACATAGGAAAGTATGTCCGCAAACGTCATCTACATAAACAAAATGGACAAGTAAAGAGAACATAAGAAATGAGTGGTAAGGAATGTGACTTTTATTACAGCAAGATAAAGTACAGGTTCACAGTAGGTGCCCAAAATTGCGACCATTTACACGAACACAGACTTTTTGGGGAGGAATGAAAGATCTTGTCTATGAGACCCCCATCGACAGTGAAATGGACCTTGTTGCACGAATAGCGGCCGCCGCAGACACTGTTCGTGAAATGCCGGGCGTTTGTGAAAATGTTCGGCGGTCAATGCAGGCGCTGTGAAGTCTGTGTACGTGTAAATGGTCGCAATTTTGGGCACCTACTGTGAACCTGTACTTTATCTTGCTGTAATAAAAGTCACATTCCTTACCACTCATTTCTTATGTTCTCTTTACTTGTCCATTTTGTTCATGTAGATGACGTTTGCGGACTTACTTTCCTATGTGAAATCGGTTTCCTGACGTATTCCCTACTTCTCCACGAAATTTGTACGATAAGTTTTGAATCACCCTGTATATAGAGAGATAACAGCTTATTATGAGAAGCAAACTACTGATTTTTAACTTTGCCCATCAACCGTAGGTTGGGCAGGTAAAGTTAATGTAATCGTAAAAAAAATCGAAATTTTTCTGAAGCTGCCAAAATGCATTTTGAGGTCCCCTGAATCCATTTAAGAAGTTTTTGGAATGATGTCTGTGTGTCTGGCGTTTACTAGTTTGTTTAAGAAGAAAAGAACTTGCAAGAATATTTGCATTTTATTTCCTAAAAATAATTTATCATCAATTTTCAAAAAATAGTAGCATAACAATAGTTATTTTGATCTTTAATTTAGATGAGTAAAGTCCACCATACACATTCCAGAAATCTTCTGAGGAAAAACTACAGTCCTGGTATCTGGGAATGTCTCAAAATTTCTTCAGGCGGGATGTTTGATGGACGATTATATTGCTCTTGGGGTTTTATATTGCGAAATTTAGCCAATAATTAATACATAAAATACCAGGTATATAAAAGATGATATACATCTCATTAGTAAGCCGTGAAGACAATTCATACAATTTGATATTTATTAATTCAAATAGCCGAGAAAAGTTAGGGAGACAAACTACGGATCCGCCTATTGGTATTCAGTGCCCCAACGACTGGACCACAGCACGGCATTTGGCTATTTGAATTCACTCAGAATGCTCTTAGTCAGAAGGAGGAGAAATGGACCCAAATCCGAAGCCACAAATTTCTCCGTCAACAGGCGCAAAGTAGATGGACAAATTGAGAATAACTCTCATTTATGAAATTATTAAATAAGAAATGATATATAAATATATAATACATTAGCCCGCCTTGCGCGGACTTCGCGTCTAGTCAGGGGGGCTTAAACGGCCCCTACACGATTAATATTTTCGTCAATATATTGCACAATAATAGTGCGCGCCTGTAGATCACATTGAAAGATCGCTCATTAACAACAGTATGATTTTTATTGTGCAATCTAGTAAATATTGCTTCGTGTGTTGGCAATATTGCGCAATACTAGTTCACTTCTGTCCTGTCTTTTTATTATTCCACATGTTGGCTGCACAAGTATCTCCGGTGAACTAATTTATTGAGCAATAATATTGTTGGCCAAGTAATACTATTGTATAAAATATTATGCAATATATTGATCGTGTAGGGGCCACTTTAGGCCATAACAACACACAGTTTTTCTCTCAGAGCATATCTGCAACGTGTTTAGTGGGCTTTTAGGGAAATAAGAGGTTTCCAACCTGGGAGAAGCGGACTATTGCCAGTAGAGGTTTCGCACCTTTGTAGTTTTCAGTTTTGCTTTTGTAATTATTAAAAATCTTTCTCTAATATTATCAATTAAAAAAATAAAAGATGGGGAGGTCCAGAAAATCTTTTTTTTTTTTGGAAGGCCTAATAGAATAAAAGTTGGAAACCCCTGAATTAAAGAAAAGAAAATATGGCAGATTCATGTTCATTTCAATAATTTTACATGATAAAAAAAAGAGTTTAATCATATATAAAAAGAACAAAATTTATATTCGTTATTAGTTTTCGAATAAAAAATAAATAATTAATTATATTTACCCACATTAAGATGGTTAATTCCACTTAGCTCATTCAGAGTATAGTTTTTTTTTTATAATTGAAGTTGTTTTCATCAAGATATTATAATTGTAAATTATGTATATATATAGGTCGGGGAGTATCGAACAGGTCTTGTAAACAATAGATCCTTTCTCACTGGCTGAAAACCAGTTTGAAACTAGAATGAGGTTTCAAACTGTTTTGCAGCCTTTTTTATTTATTTTTTTTTTTATGCATCGACATGCATTTTTTTTTTGTCTTTGTTTTACCAATAACATAAATGCTCTTCATGGTTCCCTTTTGCATGTCCGTCCGAGCTTAAGCAGAGTTGGATTTATGTTCTCATCCAAAGTAGACGACCTCCTTTTAAGTGTTAAAAAAAAGATTCCAATGTTTTAGATTTTCCACTATAAAATATTATTTTTGATATATAAAATAGGTTAGAATTTTTTTTTATCTTAAAAAAGTTGTTTAAAATTGGAAAATGAAAAGATTTTACAAAAGGAAAAATTTCAAATATCTTATTATTTGTTGTAACGGGAGAAATAAAAAAGCATAAATTTCTGAGGAATCGCCTTTGGCCATCCTTATATTTGCAAATATTTCGGCCGGCCTAACGCCTGGCCATCTTCATGTTTTAGCAAAAATAAACAATCATGTACAGTGAGCGCCACAATTAAGATCCTATCCATGCGTTTTCTACTTGTGATTATTTCATTGTTTTTATAAAAGAAAATGAAAATCTTTATTGAAAGTTTTCTAGGTTTGAACCATAAAAGTTTCCATTAAAAAATATATAATATTCTTTAAAAACAATGAAATAATCACAAGTAGAAAACGCATGGATAGGATTTAATTGTGGCGCTCACTATTACGAATATCAAAGTGACGAGGGCTATGACGTGAGGACGTAGAGTTTGGATTCCAACCAGCCCTTACTCGTGAACGGAAACATGAATGCTCGTCTTCCCCTCCTCTCTTCATGCAAAAGTTGTGAGACACCAGACGAAGGATCGCTAAAGAACTATTCAAGTTTAAAAACGTTCACATCAACTTAAACAACTACAGTGGAAATGGCCTGATGTTAGGCCGACCGAAATATTTGCAAATATATGGTATAAGGCGATTCCTGATAAATTTGTGCTGTTTTATTTCTCCCGATACAACATCCTGTGAAACAAGCGACAATTTATAGTATCGTTTTCTTAAGATTTGTACTCAAAGTTTTTAGACATTAAAAAGGTCATTTACAAATTTAAAAGGAGATGTCAATTAAAGATTACTTAAAAAGGATATGGTTAAAAAACCGATAATTTGTTTTCTCTTTTATAAATAGAAATTATTTTCAAATTTGCTGCACCTGTACTTGCTCTTTTCCATTCCATAACATCAACAGGAACTTCTCTTCAACTTATTTTAATTTTTTATAATTTGACCTAGGCTTTGTAATCACACTATTTGGCCAAACATTTTAATTTTGACATTCCAATAATGGAATTAATACTATGACATCAGCTATTCTGGCTTCAAAAAGATATATCTGTTACTTATTAAGAAATATCGCGAGAAAGTTTTTAATTGCTTTTCAGACTTCATATCTAGTGGAAAAAGGTTTCAGCGCGGTTGCCAATCTTGTAATTAAAAAAAAGAAACAAACACATCAATCATTAACCGAAAAGATTTAAGATTAAATCTCACTAAATTGGAACTAAATATTGAAAATTTATTATCAAACCACCAGGATCATCTCTCCCACTAAAGAGCGGTAACTAAAGTTCGGTTTGTGTGTTTTTTGTTTTTTTTTTCTTTCACACCTCACTACAGTTAGTCATCAGTCAAAACAAAATTGAAGTTGATGAATAGCAAAATTTTTGAGATCTTTTTTAAAAATTTAAAACCCCTTTTCTTTCAAAAATGTTATATTAACTAAGCAGGGAATCTACCCAAAACCGAAAAACATGGCAAATAGTCTACGAGACAAAAAATGTTTGGGGACATCTGCTCTAAATACTGGTAAATGAAATAGAGTTATAAAGACCTTTTCATTTTCAAACTTTTTACCTTTTTAGATAAACAAATCCAGCCATGAATTTATATAATAAAAATAACAAAGATGAATAGAATTATATTATTAACCAATAATTTAATTCTTAAATCTATATCATAAATTACCTTGATGATTCAGAATGTCTTGATTTTTTCTTTCTAGATGTATAATCTTCTTGACTACGACTCCTAAAAAAAAAAAAAGATTAATGATTTGATATGCAGCAAATTCATAACTCTCTTGAATACAACGAGTGCCACAACTAAGTCCCCACCTGGGAGCTAGAGCCTTAAGTATTTGGTATATAGGGAAATAACTTTAAATTTGAAAAGGTAAAATAAAATCAACTGTGCCAGATTTTATTTTACCTTTTCGGTCATTAAAGTTATTTCACTATATACCATACTTAAGGCTCTAGCTCCCAGATGGGGACTTAGTTGTGGCGCTCACAGATCGATCATATCGAAATTAAGTCAAAAACTCGTTTAAAAAAACAGGCATTCCCAATTTCGAGAAATGCTGCTGAAACTGCGAAAATGATGCAAACATTGGAAAGCGACAAACATTGACGAGGAAATAGTTAGACTCGAAAGTGGAAAAAAAAGCAAGGGCTTAAAAGAAAAGTGCGTAATCCTGAAGATAGGCGGAAAAGGGAAAGAAAAGATAAGGAAGATTGCGAGAAGCATGTAGTGGATGGTAAAAAGAGGCCAGGGAGTTGAGGGGTAAAAGACAGATACTCGAAGTAGTATTAAGAGATCCGAGGCCTACTAAAAAGAAAAAAAGACTTCACAGGGGGGGGGGGGGTGAACTTCTTGAGATTTTATTATTTTAATTAATTTTTATTTGTTGTATTAATCAAAATTTGTTTGAAATTTCACTATTCCTTTAAAGAATAGAGATAGAGAATAAAATCATTTTGCTTTACCTTCTAGAATGTTTTTTCTTAGGGATATCAGAATCTTCATCGGTTGAATCATTTCGTCGAGAAGAATTATGTGATTTTAATAAATCTAAAAATGAAATAAATTTATGAAAAAAAAATTGAAATTTTATAAATAAATTTTTTAATTAAAAAAAAAAAACTTACTCATTTTTGATGATTGATTTAAATTGGACCCATTTTTCAATCCTAGTCGCTCGGCCAAGTCTGATCTGAAAAGATAGAAATTTCTTTATGAATACACGATTCTGTTACTTTATAATTAACATATTAATAGTGTGAAGCGTGCAAATGTCGAATATTTCACCGCACTGCGAAGCATTTCTAAATATCCGAATATAGTTCGGATGTCTTGCATTGCGTACATTTGGTGGGATGTCATTTGATTTTTGTCTTTTTATTATGAAGATACCTTTGTTGTGTGTTTTCTCTTATATAATTCTTAATATTGAAAGTATTGTGATTATTTCAAAAATTCGATGTCGAGATTTTGATTGAAATACACGTTTTTTGAGAGTTCCTGATTAGGAAATCCGAAAGTGATCGAAAATTCTATGCTGGGTGGGCTATGTGTCATCCTAAGAAGTTAATTAAATATTGGAAGATATATTGATTGGCTAACGAACAGTCTAATTGAGCGTTGAGTGAAAAAATCCCATCTTTTTCAGACAAAGCTCTACCTAGTTAATGTTCCAGACTCATTAGGGAAATTTTGCTCCATAATTCATTCATAGTAGTACTTAAACCATTCATAATGACTCGCCATTAAAAAAATATTTAATATTTTTTTAAAAACAATGAAATAATCAAAAGTAGACAACGCATGGGTGGGACTTAATATTGTCCCTCACTGTACATAAATTCTCGTATGCGTATATCTCGTATAGCAGAAACGTTTTCTTTTATTCGATAGAGGCTATCCTTTTTGGTTGACAGGCTTCTCCTTTTATTTATCTAATCGTTCGACAGTCACATCCCTCAACAATTTTGTAATATTTAATATTAAAATTTGGTTTAATTAAAAAGTTAATAATCTTACCCAGTTGGGGAATTATTTCCACTAGAACATGCAGATGGCCAAGATGTTCCTTCCTCGTCTTTAGAGGTGTCTTGAGCTAAAAATATAAATTTATATAATCTTATTGTTTTTGTTTTTAAGAAAGAAAAATTTGTATAAAATTTAAAAAACTTACAATGATGATGGTTTCTTAAAGGTAGGCCTTTTTCTTTATGAAGCATATGTAAAAATGCTGCTGCTCTCCTTTTCCTCTCTAGTTGTATTTGTCGATTTGTTGTTGATGTTGTTGTTGAGGTAATCGAATTTGGATCTTCATCTAAAATAAAAGTTTCTTATTTTAAAAAATATGCAGGGCATCAACTGGTTTAGGGTTAAACCAGCTAATTTAATCGGACTTCAGATTCAAAAGGACATGAAGGGGTGTAATATATATATAATGTATTAATATTTAATATTTTCTATTTTCCACTATTATGGTTACGAGGTGGATAAATATTGTGTTTTTGATTCAATAAATATTATCCGATGTTACAAGACTGAATTATTTCTATTTCTAATATATTACATTTGGCGCAGTCGGTAAAAATGGATGATGTCGTTGATTTAAATGGTATTCCACCCTTTGATGTTGATAGCAACATAACCAACTTATCTAATAAATGGCGGAAATGGAAAAGACAGATTGAATTTTATATTCTAGCCAAAGGAATTAAACAACCTGAACGTAAACATGCAACATTACTTCATTTTGGAGGTGAGGGCCTTCAAGATATTTTCTTTTCTTTACCTGGTCATGATATTATCCCTTCGGGAACTAATAGATACGAATATTCTATTGAAATTCTTGATAAATATTTTAATCCTAGAAGTAATGCTGTTTTTGAAAGGCATACATTTAGGAAAATTGTTCAGGATGATCAGGAGTCTTCGGATAATTTTATTAAAAGATTAAGACTTCAAATATCCAAATGCGGTTTTGAGGATATGTCCAAAACCGATTTAGAGCAAATGCTTATTATTGATCAAATTATTGAAGGGTGTAAATCTGATGAATTGAGGAAGAAAATTTTGGGGAAACCAGATTTGAAATTAGAGGAAGTTGCTAATTTGGCCAGAACCTTAGAAATAGTTTCATTTCAATCGGAGCAAATTCTCAAGAAATCAAGTTTTACTGAAATTAACAATATTAGTAGGAGAGACAAGGAGGGGTTAAAAAAAGTTGGAAACCAAGATAAAATTCAAACTTGTTTTCGGTGTGGTCAGTCTAATCATTTGGCCAATAACATTAATTGTCCAGCTAGAAATAAAATCTGTTCGAAATGCCAAATCAAAGGCCATTTTACTAAGTTCTGCAGAACCAAAGCTGGTTCTGAGAAACAAAAAAATAAGACTTATCGTATAGGAGAAAGTGATGACGTTGATGAGGATAATGAGAGTGACACAGATTTAAATATTTTCCATGTAAAAGAATTTGTAAGGAACATGGATTCTTGTAATGATTATATTGATTGTAAACTAGGTGGTGTCCCTATTAAATTTTTAATTGATTCTGGATCCACTTGTAATGTTATAAATGAAAAGACATGGCATTTTCTTAAATCCAGTAAAATTCAAATAATTTATAAAAAGCCTTTTTCTAATAAAATATTATATGCTTATGGAAGTACTTGTCCCTTAAAAGTTTTAGGCGAATTCCAAGCGGAAATTGTAGTGAATGATAAGAAGTTTATTTGTGAATTCATTGTTATTCGAGGCCGTGGTCCTCCATTATTGGGGAAAGCTACTTGTTTTAAACTAGGAATTTTAAAAATTGGTTTTAACGTGAATAATATATCCTTAGAGAATTATGATGATAAAAAAATGGGTAAACTAAAAAATTTTCAATTAGCTCTGCATCTAAATGATGATATAAAACCTGTAATTCAACCTTTACGTAGGGTACCCATTCCTTTAAAGAAAAAAATTGAAAACAAAATAGAAGAACTCTTAAATTTAGACATTATTGAGCGGGTGGAAGGTCCATCGAAATGGGTTTCACCTATTGTACCGGTTCCTAAAGGAGACGACATAAGGTTATGCATAGACATGCGAAGGGCCAATAAGGCTGTAGTTAGTTCTAATCATCCCCTCCCAACTATTGAAGATTTACTTTCAGAGATTGGAGATAGTAAGTTTTTTAGTAAATTAGACATTAAAATGGCATTCCATCAGATTGAATTATCTCCAGAGTCAAGAGAGATTACAACTTTTGGCACTCATCTAGGTTTATTCAGATATAAACGTCTAATATTTGGAATTAATTGTGCATCTCAAGAATTTCAAAAGATAATGGAGAATCTATTAAGGGATTGTGAGGGTACTTTTGTATTCATTGACGATATATTAATATTTGCTGAGAGTAAGGAAGAACACGACGCAAGGTTAAATAAAGTACTCCAAAAATTGAAACAAAATGATATTATTTTAAATAAAAACAAATGTAAAATTGGCTGTAGTGAACTTGAATTTTTGGGACATATCATTTCTGGAACTTGTATTAAGCCTACTTTTGATAGGATAGAGGCTATAAAAAAATTTAGAGAGCCTCGAAATGTCTCAGAATTGAGAGGATTTCTTGGACTTATAAATTATGTCGGTAAATTTTTACCAAACTTATCGACATTAACTCATCCATTGAGAGAATTAACCCATGGTTCTTCAAAATTTAAATGGGAAACTAAACATTCTCTTGTCTTTGGAAAGATAAAAGCATTACTTTCTTCTGAAACATCATTAGGACATTATAACACGCTGGATAAAACGGTTGTTATGGCTGATGCTAGTCCAGTAGGTATTGGGGCCGTTTTAATTCAAATTAACAGAGAAAATGTTCCTCGTATTATTTGTTACATTAGTAGAAGTCTTTCTGATGTAGAACTCAGATACTCTCAAACAGAAAAGGAATCTTTAGCTCTTGTATGGGCTTGTGAGAGACTCAAGATTTATTTAATAGGGAAATCTTTTGATTTAATCACTGATCATAAACCCTTAGAAGTAATATTTGGAGAACGCTCCAAGCCTTGTGCTAGAATAGAGAGATGGCTTTTAAGAATTCAGTCGTTTGATTTTAAAATAAAATATGTAACCGGAAAAAATAATATTGCAGACCCCTTATCACGTCTTTCACAAATTCCGGGGAAGAGATTAAATGATGAAACCTGTTCTGAATCTGAGTCTGAATGTTATATATCTCAGGTAATTTCTTACTCCAAACCTAAAGCTCTAAGTTTAGAGGAGATTAAAGATTCTTCAAGAGATGATGCAATACTCAAAAAGTTAAAGGAAATATTATTAAATGATCGTTGGGATAAATCAAATAATGAGCTAGAACACTATAGATTAGTAAAGTCTGAGATTTCGGAAAAAGATGGGATATTTTTGAAAGGAACTCGTATAATTATTCCAAATTGCTTACGATCCCGTATTTTAAACCTAGCTCATGAAGGTCATCCTGGGATAGTTGAAATGAAGCACAGATTACGTTCTAAGGTATGGTGGCCTGGCATTGACAAAGCGGCTGAGAAGAAAGTGAAACAATGCTTAGGTTGTCAAATTACCGGACGAGGTGAAAAACCTGAACCTATAAAGGCAACTCAACTTCCCGAACATCCCTGGCAAGTGGTCGCTACAGATATATTGGGTCCATTTCCAAATAATTTGAAATTTTTAACACTCATTGATTATTATAGTAGATTTATTGAAGTTATCCCAGTTCGTAGTTGCACATCTTCAGTGATTATCAAAGAATTTGATACCATTTTCACTAGATATGGTTACCCAGAGAAACTGACTTCGGATAACGGTACAAATTTTGTGAGCAAAGAGATAGAAGAATATTTGAAAGAGTGTGGTATAGAACATCATACTATAACTCCTCTACATCCACAAGCGAATGGAACAGTAGAGAGATTGAATCCCGGTATCACAAAGAGATTACAAATTGCCAACGCATTTAAACAAGATTGGAAAAGAGAATTGAACAAGTATCTATTAATGTACCGGAATCACATCCACCAAACGACGGGGGCTAGCCCGGCTGAACTTTTCTTTGGACGGAAATTAAAAGATAAAATCCCATCTTTGGGAAATAATCTTAACTCAGTCAAAATTCCAGAAGAAATTTTGGAACGTGATTCTATTCAAAAACAGAAGAGGAATGAATATGCGGATAAACTAAGGAATGCCAAAGAAAAGTTCATCAATGTAGGAGATTTTGTTTTAATGAAAAGCAATAAGACGAATAAATTTTCAACTAATTTTGAACCGGAGAAGCTAAAAGTTGTAAAAAGAATTGGGAATTGCATTTTAGCTGAAGCTAAAAATGGAAAATTATTCAAGAGAAATTCAACGTTCTTTAAACCCTTTGTTCAAGAAGAAGATTAATAAAAAAAAAGAAAAAAAAGAAGAGAGATGTAATATATATATATTGTATTAATATTTAATATTTTCTATTTTCCACTATTATGGTTACGAGGTGGATAAATATTGTGTTTTTGATTCAATAAATATTATCCGATGTTACAAGACTGAATTATTTCTATTTCTAATATATTACAAGGGGGGGAGGGGGGGACTATGTAATTTAGACCTTTTTCGGTCAAATTTACATTAAAATTTTAACAATGTAAGTACTACAATTGTACCACTAGTTTCTTAATCTACAATCTCCATTTGAACCAAATTATTTTAGTAAATTTATGTTATAAAAAGAGAAATTATAAAACAGAATTATGTTGTCAGAGGTCAGTCAAGGAAAGAATCTCTAAGGCAGGCAATGTTGAGTTTTGTTGTTTAACTTCAATTTAGGCCCTTGAGCTTAGTGTAGTGTGAATGAGGAAAAGAGTGAGTGTTTTTTTTTATAAAAAAAAAAATAAAAAAACTTCAATTTAGACCAGAGAGTTCCGAAATGTTATCAATTTATAAATAAAATACGATTGGGATTATAAAACAAAATTCACCCACCGCCTTGTCTTTCTTTTAAATCAGATAGAATTTTTAAATTTATTTATTTCTCTGCTCCTGAGTCAATTTAGAACTGGCCTCCAGTGAATCCGTGAGCCCATAGCACAACAAGTTTCACCCAGGAACAGGGGCGGAGGCCCCGGTGCAAAATAAGAAAATGAGACACCAGCGAAGTGTGCAACTGGGGGGGGGGGGGGGGTCTGGGGTCAAAATTTTACAAATAATGACCTTGAAATCACTGTTTAGACCCCACTTTTAACCAAAAATTAACTTTTCCCAGCTTTTCCATAATTCCCAACCCAATAAACAACAGCCATTAAACAAAATAGTTTTTTTTTTATTTAGCCGGGGGCCCCAAACCGCGGCTGCACAGGCCTAGCTACGCCCCTGCCCAGGAACCGAGATAAATAAGAATTGAATAATTACCTATTCTTTGTCTTTCATCAATAGAATCTTCAGTGAGATCAATAACCTCTAAAGATTGAGGTTTATCACAATTCGGTGAAGATGTTTGCTGAAAATATAAATAACTCCATTAATTATTATAATTAATTTAATTGAAAAAGAATAGATCAAAGCAGCCCTATGTATTTGAGAAGAAAAAGACAAAAAATATTTTTAGATGTATTTTCATTAGTTAAATCAATGACGTCAGTGGCTGTTTTTCTATAAACAAGAGAAGGAACAGGTGCAGCCAAAAATAAAAAGCCTTTTTACAATTCAATGAGATGTCTAGGTTAATTTTATTTACCCATCTTTAGTCTTTCACAATTGTTAATTTCCCGGAGATAGTCGTTTGGACAATATATTTAAATTTATGTACAGTGAGGGACAATAATAAGTCCTACCCATGCGTTTTCTACTTGTGATTATTTCATTGTTTAAAAAAAAAATATATATATATTTTTTAAAGGAAACTTTAATTGTTCAAACCTAGAAAATTTTCAATAAAGATTTTCATTTTTTTTTATAAAAACAATGAAATAATCACAAGTAGAAAACGCATGGGTGGGACTTAATAATGTCCCTCAATGTACATCATGTACTGGCGAGTTGGTGCAAAATACTTGTTAAATGAGATCATTCTCATACGACCAACTCTGGGACAATTTTGAAAGAGTAAAGAAGAATTTTATTCGTCCATCCTCAGTCCTCGTTGGCTTATAAACTAATCAGGCACAAAGTTGTCATTGTTGTTGCTGCACGATTATCTTATAGACTCTCACGAAACATTGACACTCGCCTGTTTTTGAATGAACAATGACAACTTTGTGCCTAATTAGTTTATAAGCCAACGAGGACTGAGGATGGACGAATAAAATTTTATCCGAAACGTCTCCTTTTCGGCATTTGGCATCCATAGGCTCTCTTTATTTGCTGCACCTATACTTGCTCGTTTCAATTCCATAAATTTAGTTTAAAAAAGCTCAGATACAAGAATGTGTGTCCCAAATAGAATATCGCTCTTTTAAAGAGGTCCCTCCATTAATACGATACTGCAAAGGATCATAGTAAATTCTTGGCAGAATCTAGTTTCAGATGTTGATGTCTATATTGTTCAACAACAAAATACATTTTGGGTTTGGGAATTCGTCAGAATACCTCAACCTGTTGTATCCCGGAAAAGACATTTCGTCGAAAATTGAGGACTTCATATGACAAAAACCTTGGTCTATGTACGTCAATTTCAAGATTAAATGTAACTTAAGCAGCAAGAAATCATCATTCTTAATTTGGGACTATTGCCTTGGCCACATGTGATGTAGCGAAAGTAACCACAGCATTTATGACAAAATTTAGGGCTAATTGTTTTCTCGACACCGCATGGTCCTGAAGAAAGAGCCGTTTGGGCCCCGAAACGTTGACCTATAGCAGAGGGTACTAATCCGAATAAATTGCCTGAACATCAGGTCCGGATTTATTTATTCACCCTTCTCATTAAGCCGCAAAGATTAATTTTTCAAGAGGCCCCTTTGTTAGTCTTCAGTTTTAAATGAATCTATTTAGGACTGTGTAAGAATTAAAGAAAATATAGTGTATATATAGATATTTACCCTAATTTTTTCTTTTTCCGTAGTTGAATTTGCTGTTGAAGATGATATGTTTTTATTAGATAAAATATTGCTTGAAATGGCAGTTGTTGTTGATGTGGTCAGAGTAAGAGGCGAATTTAAAGATGCACTATTTGTTGTTGCTGTTGTTATTGTTGTTGTTGATGAGAGGGTTGTTGAGCTATGATTATTATTTAATGAAGACTCTTCATCTTCAGAACTCTCCTCGTTTGGCAATGCTGAAGTTTTCTCCAAAATAGCTTCACCCTCTTTAGGTTTTTTAATTGAAAATGATACGGGTGCTAGAAAATAGAAAAAAAAACGTTTTATATTAACATAATTATGGTTGATTTAGATTTTAAGAGTCTCATGTATTTAATTGAAAAAAAAAATATAATTAATAGATATACCAGGTTTCGATTTTTTCTTATTCAATTGACTAGAGGTAGTAGAAGATGAGGTTGATGTTGTTGTTGTTGTTGTTGAAATGGTGGTTGTTTTTGTTGTGCTGGTGGTTGTTGTTGTTGTTGTTGTAAGCGTGGTTGTTGTAGACATAGGGAGTCGAGTTTTAATTTCACCATTCACCGAATTAGTCGACATCCGATCAGCTTCTGCGTTAAACTGAGCTTGAGCTTCACGAAGTTCACATTGCACCAAACGTTGCCGATAATAGACGTGATGCGGATGTCGGAAGTCAAGAAATGAAAAACGAGGATCGCCTTTCGATCTTACCACCGTTTCAAAATCACGCCCATTTTTGGCAACATAACTTGCCATTTTGTCGATAATTAGGTGTTCATCTTTTGTGGGCAGTCGGTGGGGGATAGGCGCCATCCGAGACGGATCATCAAAGCGACTGAAAAAAAATAAATGCCTTTATATAGTCTTTCAGTATTTATAATTATTTATATGATAAATGTTAAGTGAGTTATTTTAATAATAAAATTAGAAAAAAAAAAATTGAAATTTTTCCGAATCTTTATAATGTGCTTATTTATCCTAAGGCGCACATTTGGCTATCACTCGATTCATCTAGCGCAGAGCAGAACGAAATGTCTCACTGTTATCCAAAATACATTAGAGCGGAGTTTTGTCGAAAAAAAAACTAGGTCTAAAGTGACAGTTTCTGTCAGTTCCGCTGAGAACTGAGCTGCTTTACTTCGAATCTCAAAACGTGAAGGACAGTTTCTGTCACCTGCGCCCCGGCCCTATGGCTAAACCTTCTTCTTTGTTGTTGGCCGAAATATCTCAGATAAAATTCTCCGCGACGAGTTATAACATTAAACCACTGTATAGAATAATATTATTTTGTCTGCCAAGGCACGGGTCTGACACGCTCGATGTCTATTGATATAAACGGACCTTTATTCTGTAAAATATAGTCCTCGGGCGACTATGGATGGACACTTGACAATGAAACTGAATAAGAACTTGTTGGGTTTCTCTCTACTCAACTTATTCTCAGCAAGAACTAGGAGCCGTAAAGGCAACTTTCTATGAATGATTAGAAAAGTCGTCCACCGATATGACAAATATCACAATCTTGGTGTGATTCACACTTTATTCAGAGTTTGAAAATAAAATAGCTCTAGTAGAAACCGAAATAATTAATCTTTCTTACACAATTGTAAGAAAAATGAAATAAATACCTATAAATGATTGGTCCAGCAGAAATGACGACAGGTTCTTTTGGTTGTGTTTCATAAATAAATGTCTGCGTTTCCCCTAAACTGGTAATTTCGGTCGAGGTAGCTGTAGGCTGTTGTTGTTGTTGTTTGTCTTTGATCTTATGTACAAGCATTGAATATGAACAATTCGCTGAAGGCTTATAGAGACTAGGAGGGAGCGATGATATCGGAGGCTGCCAAGGCATAGGAGCCTGTAAAATAAAAAATAAAATAAAAATTATAAAGTGAAATATTGGTATACCCCCCCCCCTCTCCCTCCGAACCATCAATCCTCTTGAAATATTTCAAGTGTATAATTACTTACTTGGAATAGTTAATTTTAACGAATTATGTTTGCATAAAAAAAACCCTTTTAATGTTTTATTTATACCTTTGTACCTAGAAAAAGAGATGATTGTACATGAAAAAATAAGACTTTTTTCCCCCTATAAACTTAATATGCCCAGACGCTTCGTTTTCAAAATACAGGGGGTCAAAGTTGAATTTTTGTTTTTTGCTAATATCTCGAGAACCGTTTGAGATACAATGTTTAGCATGTTTTACTATACACATAAAAACAAGAGGAATAATGAACATAAATCGTGTACAGAAGCTAAACATTGTATCTCAAACGGTTCTCGAAGATATTAGCAAAAAACAAAAAAAAAAAACAAAAATTTAACTGTGACCCCCTGTAACTTAAAAACGAAGCGTCTTATTTTTCCGTGTACAATCATCTCCTTTTCTAGGTACATGTTATTTCCGGATACCCTGTATATGTGACCGTCCACATAGAAGAGGTACCAAATCTTCACTGGGCTAAATATTCCAGGAGAGCCGATTTGTAGTAAAAAAGTTCAAAAAAATCGATTTTTTTTTTTATTACTGATTCCGATTCTCTAGTAATTTTTGTCTTTATATGATGAAATATTCATTTCATTAGAATCACGATGTATTTTATATGAGAAAAAACAAGACAAAGGTGAGATAAGAGAAAACGGACAAAGCAGGATGTGTTCTGTACAGAAAGCATAAAAACTCAATTTTTGACCCCGATGAGGATTTGGTACCTTTTCATGTGGACAGTCACCTATTTTTGAATTAAATCGAGATTTCTTGGATCCGCATAAAACTAATTTTAATAAAATATTAACTTTGGACTTTTAAGAAAATTGACTTTTGTATTTTTTTCAATACTGCCTTATTTAAATTTTTTTTTTTTTTTTTTTTTAATCTTATTCTAACAATTTTATTTATCTGGTAGAGTTTTTTTAATTCTTCTCGCTCCAAATGTGAGTCAAAAGTGAATGAGCTATAGCTTTTGGTTCGAAAAAAAAAACCTGATTTCTTTTTGTGAAAAAACACTCGATCAAGTCTCTGAGAATGTGATCAGAGGGACTCAATAAATTGTTTTTCGAAATGTGCTCTTAATAGACCAATAAATCATTCTTCTTTTAAGTATTAATTAATTTATCAATAATTTCCTCTACAAGCTAATTTAACTATTAACAGGCAATGAAGAGACGGGTCTTGGAAATTTAAACATCAAATGGATATTAAAAATACATTTTCTT
>JAKCPI010008173.1:0-54649 GCA_023213315.1 Euborellia annulipes
TCTATCCCTCATGATGTCGAATTCCTTATCAGGAGATCCTATAACAAAGATTTTGATTATTTGTCATTTCTATTAAAATATTAAATATATTTCCTGTATCATTTCCTATCTTTTTTCTTGATTTTAACTACTGTATAAAAAAAAATTCTTTTGTTAATAGAAAAATAATTTTAATTAATGAAAGATATTAGAAAATCATACTGTATGAGTTATGAATTGAATAATGAATTTTTTGTTACAATAAGAAATTTGGCTTTATTTTAATTAAAAAATAAAATTGGTACCCAAAATTTGTCATTTTTTTGATTCTTTTTTTTTTGTTATTTAGACATGAGAGCTACTAATTATTAAAATTATTAGAAAAATACATTTAACTCACTAGATGGAAACGCGATGGATTTTATGAGGTACTCCCCTTCGCAGTCACCCGCCCCACACCTCTCGGCAGGTTCCGAGTTAGCCAAGTCGGAGACATTCTCATTTTTAAGGCATTTTGGGTCTATGGGGTGAGACTTTCTTCCACTTTCCTACTCAAAGAGGAGACTTCGGTTGGATTATTTGCGGCTAGCTGGTTTCGAACTCCCCTGTAAAAAGTATTAATTATTATTTTTTCTTATTAAATATGATTCATGTGTTTGTGTGTAGAAAAAAAAGAGTTTACAAAAAAAAATATAAAAAATAATATTGATAAACGGTTTTTTTACCCTTATTTTTAAGGGAAAAATATTAATGATATTAAAGATGTACACCCTATTACACCCTCTGGTTTCAAGTTTTAAGACAAAGGATAATTTTATAAATATGCTTTAAGAAAGAAAATGTGAAAATAAAATGTTAACCCTTTCTTCAAAAGAAATATGCAAATTATAAATACCTTTTAATTGTGGGGAGAGGTGTGCGTGAAACGTTTTATTTTCCCAAACAGAATCGCACTGGAGAAGAGGCACTTTGCAAAGAGATGAGTTCAATCGACTGGCCCCTTGGCCCCTTTGACGCAGATCTATCTATGAATTTGCTTGTCCTAAGGTCTCTCTTCTGAAACAAAGAAATAATTTTTTTTTTAATCCTCTTCTATCATCATATTTTAAATATTCAATAAAGATTATTTTATTAAATAATTGTTTTATTTTCCCTTAATCCTTTCCTTTCTCATCTTTAAATATTCATTATAAAAGTATATTAGTATGTTTATCGAATATTTAGATTAGCTTCAAATGGGGAATTAATATAATTTTAATTACAATTTTTCCCTCAATTCATTCAGATAACGGATTATTAAAAAATATTTTTTTTTTAATTAAGTACTTGATTTTTTTCTAATTTGAAAGGTATAATTCTTTTTTGTTCAATTTTCTTAAGGGTTTGTTTCTTTTTGGTATTTTTTTTTTTTTTATTTTAACAAATCTTGCCTTTTAAAAAGAAAATTTAGTGATTTTTATGGAAAATTTTAATAGAAAAAAAAAAAAACAGATGAGTATATATTCATCCCTCAGGACATTTTTAATTAATAATTGATAAGGGATGAAGAATGGAGATGTTTTTTTAGAAAAATTAAGATATTTTGAAATTGTCTCTTCCCTGAATTAAATGAGAAATAATTTTATATAATTTATTTGATGCAATGGCTATTTTAACCCACCACCTTCAGAAAAAACACCCCTATTTCTACATTACATAACCAATCAAAGAGTAAAAATCTAAAAAAATTAATAAACAAACAATACTTTCTTTCTATATATATTTCATATATAGGGTAAGAGAAAGTAAAAATCATCTGAATTGTTTAAACTTATAATTAGAGGGGGCGAGTGGGGAAACTGTTTAAGAAAATAATGCATTCAGACAGTGAAGAAAAAATTCCACCTCTAAAAATCACACTTAAAGTTAAGAATTTCTATTTTCAATTATTTAATAATAATTTCTCATAAAATATTATATAGAGATTATAGGAGAGCTAAATTCTCTGTTAGGTGGGTGGAGGGTGAATAGGGAGGGAGAGTAATCAATTTGCTTAAATGGGAACATTTTACAAAAAAAAAAAATAAATAATTTTAAATTTCATTTTTAAAGAAAAATACTATTAGAAGGGGTGATTTACACCCTTTATCACTCTCCACTTGGGGTACACGACTTCATCATAGTGTTGTATTTAAAAATTGGATAATTTTATAAGTATATTTTAAGAGAGAGAAAAAAAAAATGAAAACAGAAATTTAATTCATTATGCAAATGAGATATGAAAAGAATCATTACCGTAATAATATGATGACCAGACGGGGAGTAAATGAGTTGGGGGATGAACCTCTTATTTGCACAAATAACACAATATAAAAAAAAACTAAACACACAAGAGAGAGATTGAGAAAGAAGCCCAAACGACTGACTCATGTCTCGACTCAAATTCATCTAAACAAACCGCCTGACATGCAGGCAGCCAGCAACCAAGCAGACATCGATCGATAGAAAGAACGAATTATTCTCTGAGCATCCAAAAAAAAAAAAAAATAAATTCTCTATTTATAAAAATTCAATTCACTTGCAAACTAACGGGGTTTTATCAGTTGCGAATTAATTCGAAATTACTATTAAAAGACTCCTTTTATTTATCCAGCATTAAAACTCACTAAAGTGAAATACTTTTTAAGAGACTCCCTTAACTTAAAACACACCCCCCGAATAGAAAGAATTTACTCATTGCCCTACCAATCATTTCTATAGACCTATTATAGAAAGGAGATAATTTTTCTATTATTATTCTAAGTTAGAATATTCTCATAGAGAATTAGAAATTGTAAGAAGAAATTTTTGAATTTTATATTTTTTCATAATCAAGAAAGTTGATTTGTTATTGAAATAATTTGGTAAAAATAATATCAAAGGGGGGAGAGAGAGGGAGAGACTTCTATAGAAATGATAATCAAGTATCAATGAGGGAGGATTTCTTTTGGCCTATAAGAGATTTTAAAAGAGAGAGAATGACCTTTCCCAGGAAATGATGAGGTAAATTGAAAAAATTTGATTGTCAGGTCTTACCTAGTCTCGGAATGATGAGATGGGGATGCTCGAAAAATATTAAAGATGTACACACGATTACACCCTCTGGTCACAAACAGAATCGCACTGGAGAAGAGGCACTTTGCAGAGAGATGAGTTCAATCGACTGGGCCTTTTGCTTTTGACGCAGATGCATTTGCTCTCTTCTGAAACAAAGAAATATTTTTTTTTTTTAATCGTCTTCTATCATCATATTTTAAGTATTCAATAAAGATTATTTGATTAAATAATTGTTTTATTTTCCCTTAATCCTTTCCTTTCTCATCTTTAAATATTCATTATAAAAGTATATTAGTATGTTTATCGAATATTTAGATTAGCTTCAAATGGGGAATTAATATAATTTTAATTACAATTTTTCCCTCAATTCATTCAGATAACGGATTATTAAAAAATAATTTATTTTTTTAATTAAGTAGCCTACTTGATTTGTTTCTAATTTGAAAGGTATAATTCGTTTTTGTCAAATTTTCTTAAGGGTTTGTTTCTTTTAAAAAAATTTTTTTTTTTTTAATTTTAACATATCTTTTTATTTAAAAAAAAAAAATTGAGTGTTTTTTATGGAAAATTTTATAGAAAAGAATAAATGAGTATATATTCAAGTAATTTGCCTCCTCCATCCCTCTTGACATATTTAATTATTAATTGATAAATAAATGGGTGAACACTTGAGAAGTTTATTAGAAAAATTAAGATATTTTGAAATTGTCTGTTCTTTTAAATGATAAAAAATTTTATATAATATAATATTTGAATCAGAGGCTATTTTAAGCCACCACCTACAAAAAAAAAAAAAAAAAAAAAAAAAAAAAACCCTTTTACTACACTACATCCAGACAGAGAAAAAAAATTCCACCTCTAAAAATCTCACTTATTACTATACGATTGACGAGAGATAAAAGTTTAAGAATTTCTATTTTCATTTATTTAATAATAATTTCTTATTAAATATTACAGGAGAACTAAATTCTTAGTTAGAAGGGTGGAGGGTGACAAGGGATAGAAAGTAAGTAATACATTTGCTTAAAAGTAAAAAATAAAAAAAAATAATAATTTTCTATTAAAATTTAGTTTTTAAACTGTTTTGTTTATTAGAAGGGGTGATTTACACCCTTTCTCACCCTCCACCTGGGGTACACGACTTAATCATAGCGTTGTATTTAAAAGTTGTATAATTTTATAAGTATATTTTAGGAAAAAAAAATAGAAAATAGAAATTTAATTCATTATGCAAATGAGATATGAAAAGAATCTTTACCGTAATAATAAGATGACCGGTCGGGGAATAACGAGTTTGGGGGATGAACTTCTTATTTGCACACACAATATAAAAAAACTAAACACACGAGAGAGATTGAGAGAGAGGATCCCAAACGACTGACTCTGGGCCCAACTCGAATACAACTGCAGCAACCAAGGCATAGAGAAATAGCATTGCTCAATAAAAATTATCAAATAAGTTCTCAATTTATAAAAATTCTTTTCACTTGCAAACTAACGGGGTTTTATTCTGTTGGGAATAAATTCGAAATTAAATAACTATTAACTATATTAAAAGACTCCCTTTATTCACGCACCGTTAAAACTCACCTCTAATAAAATAAAATACTTTCAAGGGTTATTTAAAGTTTTTGTATTTATTTATTTATTAGGGATAAATTCGAAATGAAATAATTTTTAAAAGACTCCCTTTATTTACCCATCCTTAAAACACACCCCTAATAAAAAAAAAAATACTTTCAAGTGTTTTTTTTTTTGTATTTATTTATTTATTAGGGATAAATTCGAAGTAAAATAATTTTTATGAGATTCAATTTATTTACCCACCCCCACTATCAATAAATTTTAAATTTTAAAATTAAATTTTTTAAGCGTTATTTTCTGAATTTTTATATAATTTCTATAGCCTACTGTCGAATGAATTTGTAAAATTGATTGTATAACAATATTTGTTGATTATTTTTAAAAAAAATCGAACAATTTTAATGGAAATTTTTATAGAAAAGATGAATATATATATGTGAAAATAATTTGTCCCCACAATTAAAAGAAAGGATGAAATGAGAAAAAAGATCAATTAATCATTAACTCAACTCGTAATAAATAATACATTATAAGATAGGAGTAAAATAACTTTGCTAAGAAATTATTTTTTGGAATATGCAAATTAATTGAAGAAAAAATAAAGAAAAGGGAATTTTTTTTTTAATTCATTGATAATAAAACAAAGAACAATTTTTTTTAAACAGAAGGAAGGATCTTCAAATATCAATATATTAAACATTCGTTTTTTTTTTTTTTAATAAATTATATTCGTAAACAGTTTATAATAATAACCCATCAATTTGACAATTATTTTTTAATAATCCGTTACCTGAATGAATAGAGGTAAAAATTCTAATTTCAATTATATTATTTTCACATTTGAAGCAAAGCAAAGTAAAATAACCGATACCCGCACACCGCGACAAATAAATAATCTCAAAAAATAGAAAAAATCCTAATAGGAAATAATATAATATTTTAAGAGAAAAAAAAAATTGAAAATAGAAATTTAATTCGTTATCAAAATGAGATATGCAAATATTTATTACCTTAATAATAAAATGACCAGACGGGTAGTAAATGAGTTTAGGGGATGAAAGTCTTCTTTGCACAAATAACAACACAATATTAAATAAACAAAACACACGAGAGAGAGAGAGCAAGGGGTCCACGTAATGACTCGTGTCTCGTCTTGAATGCAACTGACAGACAGGCTGCAGGCATCGATCGATAGAGAAATAGCATTACTCTCTGAACGCCCAAAAAATAAAATTATAAAAATTCCATTTACTTGCAAACTAACGGGGTTTTATTCCGTTGGGAATAAATTCGAAATTAAATAACTATTAAAAGACTCTGCTCATTTACCCACCCTTAAAACCTACCCTCTATTTAATAAAATAATTCCTATGCTTCTTTTTAGTATTTATTTATTTATTAGGGATATATTCCAACTTAAATAATTTTTAACAGACTTACTTAATTAATCAACCCCTAAAACCTACCCTCTATTTAATAAAATACTTCCTATGCTTCTTTTTAGTATTTATTTATTTATTAGGGATATATTCCAACCTAAATAATTTTTAACAGACTTACTTAATTAATCAACCCCTAAAACCTACCCTCTATTTAATAAAATACTTCCTATGCTTCTTTTTAGTATTTATTTATTTATTAGGGATATATTCCAACCTAAATAATTTTTAACAGACTTACTTAATTAATCAACCCCTAAAACCTACCCTCTATTTAATAAAATAAAATTTAAAAAATCTGGTGTGACAATCACACAGCACATTCAGTAAATGGAAGTTGTGTCCTGTGCTTGCAACAACAGATTATTTGTGTCGACATATAAGCTCATAATTTCCGCCGATATATTAAAATTCAAAATTTTTTTTTTTTCTAAACACTTTCCATTCGAGATATTTTGTTGACAGACAGACAGACTGACAGACCATGATCCCAAAATCACTTTTTTGGCCTCAGGAGACCTTAAAACGTGTATATCCATCCAAGTCTCAACATCGAATTTTTGAAATGAACTTTCTTTCTATACCGGTATATATATTTACGTATCAGTGGCGTACCGAGGGGGGGGGAGGCGAGGGGGGGCGGTCCGCCCCAGGTTCGGAGCCGAAATAGGCCCCCAATTATTTATAAAAAAAACATTTAATGAAAATTTCCCTTTGAGAGGCCTCGGGGCCCTCAGGGCTCAAGTAAAAACGGAAAAATTTAGATAAAAAAAAAACAAAATTTAATGAAAATTTCCCTTTGAGAGGCCCCGGGTCCCTTGGGGTTCAGGGATATACGGTATTTTAAAAATATTTTTGAGTATGGAGGAGAAGGATATTTAAAGATGAGCACCCCCCCAAAAAAAAAAAAAAACAAATTCAATATAAGGCCCCCTCTTCTAGTGCCGCCCCAGACCCCCAACTGGCTCGGTACGCCTCTGGGAATAAAATATACTCTCGCACCCCCTATCACCAAAGTTTATCCCTTTCACGTTTATAAATTTTCAAGTTGTTGATCTATTGCGTAAAGAAAGTAAAAAGATAAAATTTTACCTATAAATCGACTAGCACCCCTCAAAATGTTTTCTCACATGCAGCAACCAAAAATATTATTTGTTTATAAAGAAAAAAAAAAATAATAATAAGCTACTTGTTCAAGTAAAATACGAATAGTTTAGGCCTACACTAGTCGGCAAGAAAAAAAAGCCCCGACATAATAATAATAACGACCTTCTCCTTAAGTAAAATGACCTCCTGAATCCAAATATGACCTCAGTTTACCCGGACCATGTACTTTTTTCGGGGATAGTCCCATACATATTTCCACCCATTTTGGTTAATTTTAGGGCGATGAAAAGGAATATTTTAACCTTGATATTAAAACATGAACATTTGGATCCAAGGAGAGGATATGGGAGAGGATTTTGTCCCTTAAATCGTAAAAAAAGATGAAAAAAATGAATCAAACATTATATAAATTATATTAAGTAAATTTGTATAGTAAGAAAATAACTTGGGGGGGGGGGGGGGTGGGATTATATAAAAAAAAAAAAAAAAAAAACAGAAATTAAATTAATTTTCATATAAAATTCTAAAATGTTTTAATGAGAAAAAGAAATGTAATTTTATTCATTAATTTACTTTAATACAGTAGAACCTCGCTTAACGAGCGCCTATCATAACGAGTATTTCGCATAACGAGCAAAATAAAAAAAATTGTAAAAGAATTACTCGCTTAACGAGTACAAATACGGGCTATATTTTGTGATTACAATTGACAAAACAAAAAACAATTAATTTAATTTAATGTAGCATCGTAGGTCGCTTGGGATCCCCCATTTTCTCAAACTTGTGTTATATTGTTATTAATGTACATGACAGGGGCGTATATAGAAATTTTTTTCGAGGGGGGCCCGAACTGAAAATTTTTCTGCGGAAAATTTTTTTTTTAAGAAACTAAATTTTTTTTCACACGAAATTTTTTGCAGAACATTTTTTCCTTTGCGGAACCAAAGTTTTCCATCCTGCGGAAAAATTTGTTGCGCTGATATCTGTATATCTCTATATATGTATATGTGTTTGGGAAATTTCGGGGGGGGGGCCTCGGCCCTCGGCCCTGGTACATGAATAAAAATTAATTAAATTATTAGGAAGATAATCATGGAATAAATTTGTAATTTTTTGGGTTAAAGGTTTATTAAACCTGTGCATCGAAGAAAAAACGAGTGTTTTGCTTTACGAGTTTGATTCTGGAACGAATTAAACTCGTTAAGCGAGGTTCCACTGTATTTATTTTTATAGATTTAAATAATAATCAAATATTATAAAATGAGGAGGTTGTCAAGGGTACTCGAGATTTTAAAAAACAGAGGATCCCAGGAAAATAAAATTATTATTTGTGATATGAATTTATAAGATGAAAAAATTTGATTGTCAGAACTCACCTATTGCAGAAAGGGAGGCTCGAGGTCCGCTGAGATGGAGAAGCTTGAGCGAGAAGGTCGAGGTCGAAGGGAGAAGTCGACCTCTTGCAATAGACACCCCTGCAAAAAATAAAAATCATTATTTTTTCTTATTAAATATGATTCGTGAGTTTGTTTGTATAAAGAGAGAGTTTACAAAAAAATAAAAAATGATAATATTTTAATTTGAATGGAAATGTACACACCTTACCACCCTCTGTTAACATTATTAAAATTAATAATATAGTTTTAAAAGGAAATGTTAATCACAGTTATTATTTATATCATTGACGAGAGATAAAAGTTTAAGAATTTATATTTTCAATTATTAGCTAAATTCTCGGCAAAAGGGGTGGAGGGTGAGAAAAATAAAATGTTAACCCTTCTATGAAAATGAAATATGCAAATTATAAATACCTATTAATTGGAGCGAGATGAGGGGTGTGTCCTTTTATTCTCACTAATAGAATCGCAATAGAGGAGATGATTTTTGTACAGAGATGGCTCCTTCCTCGAGATGAATTCAACTGAAAGACTTGCTTTGCTTTGCTTGCTTTCTCACAATTAAAAATAATTTCCAATTGCGTACGTATGTGCTGTTTATTTGACGATAATGATGACGAACATGGATGTTTTTTTCTAAGGTCTCTCTTCTGAAACAAAGAAATATTTAGCTATTATTTTTTATCCTAACAACAAAATATTCAATAAAGATTATTTTATTAAATCATTGTTTTATTTATCCCTTAATCCTTTCACAAATATTCTCTTTAATCCTAATCCTAATATTGGAATAATTATTTGACTCATCTTATATTATGAAAGTGTTATTTGGACTTGGATTTGCAAATCTTAAATTTTTGCAAATTCTATACCTATATAGACCGTCTTATTGTATTGGTTTAGGAAAAATAAAAATTTTTAAACCATCACCAGTTCACAATTAAACTATTATTTTAAAATATTGAATTATATGAAAATAAGGACCTGTATGTAAAATTTTTTAAATTTTTTTCCAAAGTTTTAAGAAAATTTAAAAAAATAATGATTAAAAATCTCTCTTCTCTTCTAAGGGAGGTATATAAAAATAATTTTTTAAATAATTGACTCACCATGAGAAATTCCAGGTGTAGATTTTATTAGAAAAATAAAATAATTAGATTACTCATAATGAGTAACTCATTGAACGTTAAAAGTGCAACTGGAGATGTTGAGTTGAGCTTGAAGAGCAAATGTAAAATCTGAAAAAAAAAGTAAAAATTATATTAGTTTCATTTTTTAATTTTTTAAATGAAAATAAATTTGAGCGAAAAATAGTTATTATACAAATGAAAGAATTTTGTTAAAATAAAAAAAGTTATTTTATTTAATTCTTATCCTCTAATTATTTCAATTAAATTTCGCAATATTTGAACCCATCATAAGATCCAAACAAATTTCATATATTTATCAATTTATTTTATAATATAGATTATAGATAGATTTAATCTTTAATACTTAATTAAAATATTTTTATTACACAAATAAATTAAACAAGATATTGGCCAAAATATCCGCAAAGTTGAGAAGGATGAATAATTTTTTCAGAACGGCGTGTCGCAGTTCACTCTATTTCAATATTTCCGTTGAAAAAAATAATTCATCCTCTTCAAATTTGCTGATATTTTGCTCCATGTCTTGTTTAATATAAAAATAAAAAGTATTAAAGATGAAATCTATCACAAATAAGTAAATGATTAAATTAATTTAAATGGAATTCAGAGAGAAGTTGCTGTTGATATTACAAGTTGGGAAAGTGCAAGTGCAGGAGCAGCAAAGATATTTAAATAGAACCAACCACGATGTGGAGGATGACTCAATGGTCCCTATGAGGACAGTGAAATTGTGGGCATCGATCGCCTTTGAGAACATAGACTGAATCTAATTTAAATAAAAAATTTGAAAAAAAATAATCATTTACGATATTATGCATTATAATGCGCTGGCGTTCGAAGTGTTCCTGGGAAGAAAAAAATTTTGTATAATTTTAAATAATCATTTTGTTAAAATGAAAGCAAAGAATTAAAAACATAGGGAAGGGCAAGTACTAGATTAGAGCAGCAAAACAAAAGGCCTTTGCCAAATGCCGAAGGATTTTTATTTTGCAACTCTTGTACTTGCTCTTCCTTATTTCAAACAACAACAGCAACTTCTCCTCTCAGAATAAAGCAAAGAATTTTAATCAATCATAATAAAGTTTTTAGATTAGTTTATATTAGAAATAAAAATTAATTTTTTAAATGATTGACTCACTATGTGAAATTCCAAGTGATGACGGGCAGGCAAACTGATGAACAGCCAAGTTCAAGGAAAGATCTGAAAGAGAAAAGAAAAAGATTAATATTTTAAATGAAATTGAAAATATTTATAGTTTTCACATAAAAGAAAATCACCTATTTAAAGAGTGAGATGAATTCGGACGAAGCCTGAGACAAGTTTTTAAGCCATGTGTTTGTTCTGCAGATCATGCATGGGCTGGGGCCATCAATAAAGGATGATTTGAGTAATTGAAAATAAATTGTTATATAAAATATTTTTTTCCATTAAGGTATTTTTCGACATATAGGAACATAGAATTCACCCCCATTATTGAGTCAGAGACTACAAATAATTTTTAATAAGCGGAATTAAATGGGCTTCGTGTGTCATGAATAAAACTTGATCTATCGGGCGTATACAAGTTTCACTTCTGCTACTGTAGTCAAGAATTTACTGCTTAACTTTCTCCAAAAAGCCCAATTCAAGATTCCAACACCTAAAAAGAAAATAGAGCGTTATAAGAAAAACGAAAGAAATAATTGGATATTAAATTCAAAATAAAAAATTACTTGGCCAAAGTTAATTTTATTTTGATTTATTATAAAGCAAATAGTTTATAAATATTGATATTTAATAATTTTTGAAATCATTAAAATTCTCTAAAGATTTTTAAATTTAAATTTAGAAGATGAATATATATATATATATATATATATATATATAAATTTGTCTTTCTGATTAAAATAATAAATTTTTGTATAAGAACCTGTTTGTAAACATGATTTAGACCTTAAGAATTAATCTTATTGTTAAGCACTGTGTTTTATAAACATTAGTTATCTTTAAGAATGCCTGGACCCCAAACATATATTAAAAAATAAAATACGGTTATCGTTTAAAGTCTTATATGGCCTGAGATGCCGAAAAGACTGTGTGCATGTGTGTGTGAGTGTTTAAAAAAAAGTTATCTTTAAAATGAAATATAAAGTCAAATATAAAAGAATAAAAAGAAAGCAAAGAAAAAGAAAATAAGTTTTGCAGTTACCTGAGTATAAGTCCTGAGATGCCTTCATTGACTTCTTTTTGCAGCATCTAGGCAATTTAATTTTAGAGAAGAATTTCTTTATATCTACATGTTGATATACACACAAATATAAAATGGATGTCAAGTTTTTTTCTCCGAGTTCCAATCTAGATTAAATAAGATGTTCACATCAAATCTAAAATTAAAGTAATAATTGAAATCATTATAAGGTATTAAATAATAAACAAAAAAAAAAAAAATACGTACCTTACATCAGATATTAAATTATATCGTATATGATGTTTCTCTCTGTCTGCTTCAAACAGGTTCGTTGATCGAGTTTCTTATTTTTAACTTTGCCCATCAACCGTAGGTAAATGTAATCGCAAAAAAAATCGAAATCGAACTGAAGCTGCCAAAATGCGTTTTGAGGTCCCCTGAATCCATTTTAGCCGAATGCCGTACTGTTGTCTAGTGGTTAGGGCACACTGAGTACAGATCTGTGGTTCAACTCCCGGCGGCACACCCTAACTTTTGTCGGATATTTAAATTAATAAATATTAAATTGTGTGATTGTTCTTCACGGATCTGAACGTGATTGTATATAAAATCTTAAATATTATGTATATGATTTCTTATTTGGAAATGATATTATTTTAATTGGAACTTGTTGCTGGATCACAAACGCTCGCTCGTTATGTCATCGGTCACATCACCGGCTTCTCTGAATTTTTAAAAATATTTTTTACACATTTCTTGACACGGTCCGTGTCCACCAAATCATTTTTTGGTATTGATGATGAAAAGAGGTGATGCTGGTCGAAATATCTAGGAATTAAAAATGCTGTGAGAGTCCATCGAATGCTGTTTTTTATATTCTTCGGCCCTATATATATATACTGGTATATTCATTTCAGAATTCTTTAAAAATAACTAGTTAATAATAAGTTTTAACAAAAGAATAGTCCTCTAAGATGGCCACAAAGATAGATATAAAATGAGATTCTTCTTAGACATATTCTTGAAAGAAATGGCGGTGTGAAAACTTTTTCATCTGTTATATTTGTGATCAGCTTTGTGCATAGATTCATTTATCAAATCGTCCCAGAAACTGAAATGACAAAAAAAAATAAGAAAAATTATTATTCATTTGTAAATTAGTTATCACTAAGGGTAGATATTGTGTTGAAAAATATATATATATATATATATGAGGATGAATTTTCTTTGAGGTTCAATATTACAACATTTTCATGCGTTATCTTTGTGATTATTTAATTGTTTTTATAAAAGAAGACGGAAATGTTTATTGGAATCCTATTCTTCGTTTGAACCACAAAAGTTTCCATTAAAAATTTTTCATATTTCTTTTTAAACAATGAAATAATCGCATAAGAACAGATGGAGTGCTCTCTTTAAATTTAACTTTACTGTACTGCAAAACGAAAATGGCTTAATATAAAATTACAAAGAAAAAAATTAGAATTTGGGAAACATATTAATGAATGAGTATCATGCTTGGTAAAGGTTTGGAATGGTGCGAGGAGGAAGATACTGTCTTCAGTTACAATTTAAATATATTATTTTTTTTTTTCTAATTGATTTTAGCCAAGATGAGCGCTCGAATGAGGAGGTCATTGATATCTTTTATTTCCGAAGCTGAAAACATGGACTTGACGCACAAAGCACGTTGGGAAGCAAGACCTCACCCCCCCACTCCCCCTTTTTAAAAAATTTTTTTTTTAAAAATTGAAAAAAAAAAAATAATTAAAGATGTTTTATCATTTTGCATTAATATGGATAAAAAAAATTAATCAATTTAATTAGGAACGAGCGCGATGGGGAAAAATAGGACCTTGTTCCCGACAATAAAAATGAAATCGTAGACGGCGTATCGGTTGCATTCTGCTGGGTTTAGAAGGAGTTGCAATTAAATAAAGAAAAATATTTAATTGTTTTTATTATTGATGCAAATTGAGAAAACATGTTATAATACATATAGAATCATAAAGTCGAAATTTACCCGGCGCGAGAACCTTCATTCCTCACGTATTTATTCTCACTTAGCCATTTCTTTAAAATGACATCCAAAGTAAAAAGAAAAAAATTAGATTACTCACCGATCGGTAAAACTGCAGTAGGAGACGTTGAGATGAGCTCGACGAACAAACAAATATCAATTAAAATGAAGAAGAATTAAGAAAAATCATTCGTTGAACTTTTAGGAGCTCGAAGAATTCCTGTAGCAGAAAAAATTAAAAATTTTATAATAATTTAAATTGATCATTTTGTTAATATGAAAGAAAATAATTTTAATTAGTCAAATAAAAAAAAAAAAGGTTTTAGAATATATTAGTTTTCATCAATATATATATATATATATATATATATATATATATATATTCTAGGTTTCCGCGACTGGGTGTAGGTAAAGATAAGTTTTTTCCGGTTGGTGTTAAGGCTTTACCTCCGATTCGGCTCTCCTTTTTAGCG
The DNA here is from genome assembly GCA_023213315.1 of Euborellia annulipes. Taxonomy (NCBI): domain Eukaryota; kingdom Metazoa; phylum Arthropoda; class Insecta; order Dermaptera; family Anisolabididae; genus Euborellia; species Euborellia annulipes. The sequence goes on from JAKCPI010008173.1 coordinate 14,394, forward strand.
AGTGTGGGATTAAGGACAGTAATGGTAGGGAGGTGACTTGTTGATCTCCTAGAGTCCAATCAGGGATGTCTACAGTTTTAGAATTGACACTGACAACTGTAAAATCTGACAGCCCTTGGTTGTGTGCGCCCCTCCGCCCACTCAAGGCTAGTCTACGCCGCGAATCTGCGTACTCTATAAGTCAAGATGTCCGGACTGGGATGTAGAGATATGTGTTTGCATTTGGTCAGTTTGGGAGAGTTACTATGCTGGTGGTCCAGAAAACAACATCAGAGAAAATTTATCTTGACATATTTATATGAGTGAAGTTAAAGTTTATATATATAGTGTATATATATAAAATCAGATTCTTTAAAACATTTTTACCTTTTATTGAAATAACAATGAAATTAATTTATTATGCCAATATTCATAATAATATGGCTTATTATCAAAGCAGAATTTAGGGATTCCAAATGTATTATTTGTTATTATTTAAAAATAAAGACATTTATCTTTTAAAAGAATACACTAATTAATTTGGTTATTTTCAATTTCCATTTCATTTAGTGACAGGTTGTATATATAAAGTAAATTATTATTTTCATTTTAAATTAAATATATTATATCGAATTTAGAATCCTTTCAATTTCTTAAAAGTAATTAAATTTGAAATAACAAAATGAGGAGAATAATAAACGGAATTGCAAAAATAATTTAACAAATTAAAATAAGTTTACAAAAAATCCAAGTCATACAATTTAAAATGAGATGAATAATAAATGCAAAGTAGAAATTAAAAATATTATAGGGTAGAGAAAGTAATAAATAATATTAAAAAATTATGAATTTTAAATCAATCCAAGTGAAGAGAATGTAAATATTTTACAAAAGTTAAAAATAATAAAGAATGATTAAAATTCATTATATAATAAATAATAAAAGTCATTTTTAATGTGTTAATAAAATAAAAATGACTTTAAAAAAGATAAATATGAAATAAAAGTGAAAATAAGATTGTACCATAACCTAAAGAGGAGTGAGTGACATTCCATTATATATGAATTAATTAACAAATTAAATCAGAAGAAAATTTATTTAAAAAATAAGAGAGAAATGCAAAATAATTAATAAATACCTTACCTTAAATATTGAGATGATCGAAAGGCACGTGTCATGAAGCACACATCAGAACAGACCGGAACAGACATGAGAAAAAAAGAGGCAAGCAGAGGTGAGTTGACAGATCACACGTTGGTTCAATCACTTGTTGAAATTCATATAAAGAAAACATTTTCTATAATTGCAAAAAAAATAAATAAATAAATAAAATATATGAATTGAAATTAAAATACAATATTTTAATTATTAACAGAAGGAATTAATTTCTTTTGCTCACACTGACAGTTCAAGGACTGGTTCAATTACTTGTTAATTTCAATTACACGTGGATATATTTTATATAATTGCAAAAAAACATATTAAGTAATATTAAAGTGTAAAAAAAAATAGTCCAATTGACAGAGGGAAAATAAAATTTATTAATCACTCTGACTGGTTAAAGATTGGTTCAATTACTTGTTGAGATTCAAATAATTCGGGCTCGTCAGTGGAGAAACCTGTGCCGCAATTTTTCAGATAACCAAGGATTAATATCATGTTAATATAAAGGACCGGAGTCCCTTTTTGTTATTTTAAAAATAATAGTAAATGCATCGATTGTTCCATCGTTTTGATAGCTCCAGTGAGGAACCATTCGAGGCATTAAAGCGGCGATAATCAATCTTTTTTTCTCGAAGGTCACATTAGCATGTATGATCTGTGATTTGCTCCTAATGTGTAAATTTTATTTTAAATGCGTATATTTAAAAAAAATAATTTAATTTTTCTATAAATAAATATTAATTCCAACTTTCAATTCCATTGTTTATATTATCAGTTTTCATAATTGAGAACATATTTTATTTCCATCACCTTGCATTAGATAACGCTAGTGTCGTTTACTTATCGAAATGTCAAAAATTAATATTATTTTTATTTGTTTTTATTTTTTTTTTTTTTAATTAAATTAAATTAATCAAAGAAAATTTTAATTTCTTTTAATTTGGTTTCTGGTTTTTTAGAAAAATACAGCAATAATTCTTTTAAACAAAAATTTGTTTAATTTTTATATATATATATATATATATATATATTTCTCTTTTAATTTCTATTTCGTTTAGATTTCTCAATCATAATTTTCTTCTACTTAATAATCATGAACCCTACACCATTTTCTGATGATGTTGCAGCAGCACAAATTAAGGTAATTTATATATATATATATATATACCGTAGCATACCTACATATTAGTACTTGTTGCCGTGTTATTAAAAGCAAATCGTATTTAATTTCACTTAATCAGATTGAATTAAAACAAAAAAAGAATTTTTGGATAAACCAAAATAAAGTAGTCTAGTACTTTTTATTTTATTTAATCAACTGTATTGAATAGCTTATTCAAAATTAAAACATTTATTTTTAAGGAATGTCTCTCTTCGCTATACCCCCTTATTAAAAATATTGAAGCAGAACGAATACGGAGTGAATTCAATTTAAATAATATCAGCAAAGCTCATGACAAGATTACTCAAGAAGAAAAAGTTTCTCCATACTATCAGGTTTTCAAAAATTGTTTTAATATTATAAAACCTTTATCTCTATTAACTTTATCTTCTATTTTATATAGCAAAAATTGAAGTCTCTCTATGAGAGTGCTGTTCAAGATGCATATCAAGAAGAATCTCTGATAAGGACAGCACTTGACAAGATTTCCGAAATCAGAAGAATTGAAAATGAACGTCGTCTTTTAACAAAAAATGTAGTCAATAAGGAGGCGTTGAGAAAAGGAACACTTTTTAAAATACTTAATATTACAGCACAAACTCTACCGTTATTTGTCGGGAAAATAGGCGAGAAAGCTCCTCCCTTATGTGGAGCCATACCTGCCGATCCTAATTATATCGCCAAGGTAATTAAGCATTATTTGTTATGAAGCAGCTCTTTTAATTGATAATTAAAATTTTTATTAATAAGAAATAGGCAGAAAAAGCAAAAATGATTTAGATCCTATACCGTACGCATAAATCTTATTCTTAACTTGAACAATTTATGCCAGTAAGAAATTGAGAACAAATTTTTTCTATATTTAGAAAAAATTGTTTTTAAATATGAACCATACTAACTTATTATAACTTTACTTAAAGACAAAGAATATATATATATATATATGCGAAGATAAGTTTTCTCGGGTTGAGTCGCGTGTGATGTTGAGATTTACTCTATATATTTACTATATATATATATATATATATAATTCCCTTAAACTAAAAGACATTTCTTGTCATTCTATATATATAAATGTGGAGTGCTAATTGGCAGGTGAATGGTGTGAATGGTATTTTGTCAATTAGAAAATTCTTAATAGAATGTATTTCTCTTAATATTTCTAAGGAATTTAATAGCACTCTTCATCAGCAACTGGAAAAAATTGTAAAAGTGATTAGCGTGAGTTTATAACCATTGATAATGACACACCTCGAATGCCATACTGAAAATTATTACTTTATATGCTATTAGAGTGAGATGTGTAATTATATTCATAGAATTCAACAAAAACTTATCCAATTATTGCTCCCATCACATTTAAAAACAAGTTTTTTCTTTAAATAAATTTCATCATGTGAAAATTAGTTTTATTTTCTGTTTTAGCCAGGAGATATGGTTGCAGCTTTGGTAAAAGGAAAAAATGAGAGTATTTGGATTCTAGCTGAGATAGTTCATTTCAACATAGCAACAAATAAATATGACGTAGATGATATTGAAGTCGAAGAAGAGCAAAAAGAAAGGCATACAGTTAGCAAAAGTAAAGTGGTCCCGCTACCACTTATGCGTGCGAATCCGGAGACGGAGCCATATGCTCTATTTCCTAAAAACTCTCTTGGTAAAGTATCTCTCTATTAATATCATCGAAGAAGTATTATAAAATATTTTAAAAAATTGATTTAGTTTATGAAGTGAATTCAGATCTAGACTTGAGGTCTTGAAAAATAAGAATATATTTTTACTTTCTCTTATCTTTGTTATATATATATATATGTATCAAATATATAGAAAGTATTGGATTCATGTAAAAAAATAGATGTCGAGATTTTTACGGATATACACGTTTTGAGATCCCCTGAATCCAAAAAAGTGGTTTTCGCGACATGGTCTCTCTGTCTGAATGAACAAAATATCTCTAGAACGAAAAGAGCTAGGAAGTTGAAATTTTATATTTAAGCTAGGCACCCCCATGGGACGTGACACGAAGCTTTTGAACAAAATCGACCAAAGAGTACTAGTACTTTACTGATGCACTTTTTCAGTTTTTTTCGATTTTCTCAAAATTTTTTCCAACGATTTTGATTCAAAAATCAATTATTTTTTAGATGCACTTTAATATCAAATTGGCTGCTCACGGGCCCTATTCCGTCCGACATGATATTTATGGTTCTAGAATGATGATAAATTTGAATATTAAGATAAAATCAAAGATATCAAAAACAAATTTGATCTCCAGTCACTGTTGACCCACGAAAATCCAATCTGTAGCACTCAAATAAAATTAAATATATTCTTCCTGGCTGCATATGACCACTGGTCATTATAGGTCTTGAGACCTAATGCACCCAATCCAAAAAAAAAAAAAAATGGCCCGCGGCATAAATGAGTTTGGCATGCCTGCACTAAAATAAAGATTTAATTATTTTGTATACTTATACTTTTACGTATATTAATAAATCTCATTTCTCTGTTTCAGTAATGGCCCTTTATCCACAAACTACATGTTTTTATAAAGCCTTCGTAGATGAACTACCTACAACAGCTTTAGAACAATATAAATTAATTTTTGAAGATGCAAGATGCGCGAACGGATATTCTCTTCCTATTTCAGTGCCACAGCGATATATCTTCTCATATAAAGACAAAAAGGGCAAAAATTGTTGATATTTATTAAAACTTTCATATATTCACAGGCTGCACTTTTTAAATTTTTCTCATCTTTGAAATTTTCACTCACTTCAGTGACAAAAATTTTTCTTTGACTTTTTGCATATATGCATAAAGCACACACCTCCCAGCAGACTGACATCAATTCCTCATTATATTGGATAATAATAATTTCATTCGGTGGTATCATCAAGCTTAGTGTGATCTAATATTAACTAAACACCGATAATTTTTCGTTAATTTTTTCTAAATTGTTAAAAAAAAGAAAAAAAATAATTAAACGAGGCGAGCCAAAAATTTTCTTTTTCAATACTCTTTTGAACATCAGTCAAGCTTTCGTATTCTCTCTAATCTTAGTTTTTTCACTTTATCATCAAAAGTGAATTTGAATCCTTATCGGCTCGGAAAATCAAACGGATATGTCCGAACCACGGCCCAGTTGTACTTTTTCTGCGGCCCTTGTAGGGTTTACATAAATGCTTTTTTATATTAGAAATTAATTAAAAAAGATATTCAAAAATCTTAAAAGGAAAGACTGGAGATCCTGGGTTTGATTTCCGGGAGCCTTGGGTCTTGTTAAATATTATACGTTTTATATGTTCATTGTTTCTAAAAAGCTCAGGGGCCCACATCTTGTGGGTACGTGGATGGCGACCACGAGCTGCCCTAGCTGGGTCTGGCAGTACTTCTGTCCTTTGCCTTCCCTTCTATATTTTCAACAGGCGTCAGACCGTGCGACGGGCCGGCCTGTTCTATTCCTTCTCGGTCGCAAAATTTCTTCTTCTCGCCGACCCCGCAATAAAGGCGAAGAAAGAAGAAGAAGATGTTCATTGTTTCTAAAAGTTTTCGAATATCTTTATTTATACTTATAATTCTCTAATATCAATCTGTTTGTCTGTTCATCCAATGATCTTTATATAAAGTGATAGCTGCCCACTTTAAATTTGTGGAATTTTATTTGGCCCGAAGATTTACCAACGGACACTGGTGATCTAGATTAATATCACGATTTGACTGACCAAAGTGTATTTGTTATATAAATTTATCCTAATATGAGTCTTGATTAGTGAATACGAAAGTTTGATTAAAACAAAAAGATTTTGTTAAAGAGCATTTAGAAATTTTGATAATAAAATAAAATTTCTAAAGAATAAAAAAATCTATTTAAATAGATGCGACTTTTCTAAAAGATTATTTATTAATTGCTTGCTAATACATAATTTTTGACTCCCCTCGTAGATTTTATTTAAAAGTGAGTAGTTTCATTCTCTTTATAGGTATATGGTAATAAGATTTTAATTCTCTTTTCCACTATCCTTAGAGGAGTCAAATTAAATCAATTTACTCACTCACTTAAAAGATAACAAAAAATTATTTAATGAAAGTTTATAGTTAATACTTTATGAAAGCTTAGTAAAATCATAATTTTATTTATTTATTTTAAATCCTTTTTCTAGTTTTAGAAGAAATAAGTGTAACATAGATTTTTGCAAATGCCTTTGTCCCTACATTAGGGGGAATTAGGAACAAATTGTGCCGTCACCTTGTCTGTGTTCTTAAATTAAATCTTAATCGATAAATAGAGCAAAAAAATATTTATTATTTTTTATAAATAATGTATAATAAAATTATTATTTTTCATATAAATATAAAGCAATTTTCACTAAGAGTTTTTATGTATGAGCCTTGTCTACGCTCGGTGTGGACAGGGCACTAGAAATTCACTTTAAAATTATTATAAATATTTAATAAAAGTTATTTAGAAAAAAGAAGATGTAGAAATTAAAACCTATTTATATAAATAACATGTAATTGTTTTTTATATAAAAATAAATTATAATTTCTCCTAAAAAAATTTTTTTCTCTAAACATTAACTTGTTTCCTTTTTTAGGGTAAAAGTCTTTTTTGATTCATTGTCTCATACAGGGTCGTACCTGATTGGCGAAAGGGGGCTCCATGAAAAGTTTCGAAGTTCCTGCGTTACAAACGAACAGTCGGAGTGAGACAGATTTTATCTTTTGTATAATAGTTCCAGCTGTGAAAGCCGAGGCTACAGATCAATATCTATTCAATGACAACTCAATCGTCAAATTAGTTCTACTGGGGGCTGAGATTTCGCCTTTACGAACAAAGGAATAGTCGCCTTTTAATATAGTAGATAATATATATAGCATAAATAATTATCGGAATATAAGTCGAAATAGAACCCTAATGCCTTTCAATTGAAAAATTTTAAATTATCAGAAATTTTTTGAGACTCACCATTTGCGAATTAGGACCCCGAGTAATTTTCCTGGATTCTCCAGAACGTCGTCCCTCTATACTGTTTACATAATCCTCATAGGATAGTCGCGTGCTTATCATCCGGATCTTGTGATGAAGTGTTGTTGAATAGTTTACTATCCTCCACCTTCTTGATGGAGATTGGTTTTATTAAAGTCATTTTTTAATTTTGTGGTTGTCGGGGCACTTGTGTCCGCTCCAAGGGCGGATCCAGAGGTGTTTCTCGGGGGGGGGTAATCTGGTGTGACTCGTCGCACAGCACACTATTTTTTTTTAATTTCGGCAATTTAAAAGCGCATTCTGTAATTGTTTGCCAGAATATAAATACACATCAAATTTTTAAGTATTAATTTTAAAAATCTTACATTAAAAATAAATTTTTTTGCGAAAAAAAGGTATTTTTTTCGAATCTCGGGGGGGGGGGGTAATTACCCCCTTTACCCCCCCCCCCTTGTATCCGCCCTTGGTCCGCTCTCTCGCTGTCTTCCACCATATGCAGGTGGGGTCGAAGGGGGGCGCTCGCCCCAAGCATCAAGCCTTTGGCGCCCCTCGCGCATCCGGCTTTCCGACTTTTTCCCAAAATCTCCGGCTTTTTTTTTTTTTTTAATTTCAATACTAAAAAAAAGTCGAACGATAAAGGCACCCCGGTTGAGCTTCGCCCCCTCCGACCTCAGGACAACTTTTAAAGTAAAATCCTTATTTGGGTCGAAATTGCGACCGAAAGAAACAAGTAGATTCTTCGTGAAACGAGACTGGTATAATTAAAAGAAATACCAGCCTTACCTCGGGTAACTCGTGGTCGCCATTCACCGTACCCACTAAATGTGAGCCTCTGAGTGATCATTCAATTTTATTTTCTGCAAAATTGATATTTTCATTTTCAACTGATTTTCAAATAGATTGTATTAATTTAAGAAGTTGTAAATAATTTTGAAAATTGCCACCAGATATCTCTGATGATTCCATTCAGAATCAGCGTGAAATCAGCTGATAGCCACGTGAGAATCCACTTTGATGTCCAATTTCAAATATATTTTATTATAAATATTCAATTTTTCATTTACCTCTAAAAAATATAATAAATTTTCAAAATTAATTTAATCCTTATTAATATTTTGTCAATTTATTATACTTTAATTGAATCCTAATCATAATTCATAATCAGGTAAAAGTAACAAAATTTTATTAAATAATAAAATTTTTATCTCTTTTCTTGAAACACACTTATATAATTTGCTTATCGTTTTTTCTAAAATATTCTTCTAATCAATTTTTATAATTAAATAAACTTGCATCTTCTCAAATATCAAAAATTATTCTTATATAGGCATATAGTATTTTATTTATTAATTGTATCTGAGTCACTCCTTTTTTTTATAATTTTTCCACTGTGGAAATTCATAATTCAATTACCACCCCATTTCTGGAATCTCTAGAACAAGGGTGTGCCTTTTTATATAACATGAGCAATAATAAATTTTACGGTCATTCCCCGGGCCGTAGTAGTTGATTAACACCTTGGGACCTGTAATTTTTTAGTCTCTTTCAGTTACATAAATACGTAAATGACAACATTAGTTAGATTCATAAACATAGAATAAGAATTGATAGGCAACAAAAATAATAATAGTTGCTAAGAATGGGGTCATTTTGAAGAGAAAGATGCATTAATGGATATTGCCTTTAACATTAGTAGGTACTAAATTATGAACATACATGTTGTTAATGGACGTTTAATATTCAATTTAAACTAGTCCAATTATATTGAAAAATATTTTATTTTAATTATAATTTCGTCTAAATATCTCCGACAGGGGTTGGTTGCTCACCGAGTTTGATATAATTATATATATATATATATAAAAGAAACATTTCTTTCTCTCACCTTTTATTCCTTACTGGAGGAGTTGACATATATATGTCTTGGTTTTGTAATTAGTATTGATTAAATTTTTTTCTAGAATGTTCCGTTTTTTAAGTCATTTCAAACCGTTGGTACCAAGGAGAAATTTGACTTCCAATATAGCTGGCTTTAAATATTCTAAAGAAGTAGCAAATGCATTCGATAATGCAATTCCTCTGGTGGCTCTTGAATCAACGATCATAACTCACGGTTTCTCGTATCCAGCAAATCTGGAGATGGCACAAAAAGTGGAGAATACAATCAGAGCTGAGGTAATATAGAAGTGAAATTATTTTTTCTTGTTATTATTTATAAATAAATTATACTTATTTTTATTTAACAGGGAGCAGTTCCAGCGACAATTGCAATTCTTGAAGGAGAAGTACATATTGGTTTAGAAGAACACTCTCTTGAATATTTAGCCAAAAACTCCAAAAATGTGATCAAAGTCTCTAGGAGAGATTTGCCTTATGTTTTAAGTCAGGTGGTTACCTATATATATGTATTATATAGTTAGTAAGTAATGTTTTAAAAAATATCTTCACCATTTTATTAACGTCCAAATAATAAGATTTTTATGCCCATTTTTGCAGTTCACATTTAAAACTAAGGGTCAGGGGTTGGCTTCCCGTAATGTATTTCAATTCAATTGGCTACCAATCAATATCTTTTGTTGCCGATCTTTTTTTGTCCAAATAGTTTGTCCTTTCTTCACATTCAAAAATTTATTTATATTTTAGGAATTTACTGAGAGAGTCAATATTAAAGAACCCCTGTGCGTTTTCTTATGTGATTATTTCATTGTTTTAATCAAAAAAAGATTATTGAACAACATAAGACTTGAGAAAACTAATGGGAATACTTTAATATTGGGTCTCTAGAAACTGTCTTCCCCTACCAAAGAAATATTCTTTAAATTCTTCAAGTAAATAAAAGACAAACAGTTTTTTGATTGAAAAATAATTCTATCCTGTAAAATTCTATATAAATTTTCAAAACTCCTGATGGTTAGAAGATGGTCCCAAATGTGACCAAAACATCAGCTCTTGAATTATTAATAAAAGAAATAAATATAGATGTCTGAATCAATTTAAAAATTTTCTTCAAAATGGTTTATAACGAATATTCGGAGATTGAAAACATCAATATTTGATGGACCACTCTCACGTCATATTTAGTTTATAAATATTTCGATCGGCATAACGTCTGGTCCTCATTTGATGAATGGCCCGTGTCAGTGTGTAAAATTTGAAAAATAATTTTTACTCATTTTTTGATACGGGCCCTCCATCAATGCAGACCAGACTGATCGAAATATTTACAAATTGAAAATGATATAATCAGAGTGTTCGATCAAATGCTGGTGATTTCAATCTCCAAATATTCATTATACAGTCAGTATATTAGTATTGGCCACCAATACTTTCTAATTAAAAATTAATTATTTTAAAAACCGGTTAAAACGCTTTATGCAATTATCATTTATGAAATGTTAACGATAAGATGTAAAATTAATTTTTAAAATGACTCACTTGTTTTTATTTATTTTAGAATCGTAATGGCGGAACAACGGTCTCTGGTACAATGATTATTGCCGATTTAGTTGGTATTCCAATATTTGCCACGGGTAAATAGCTTTTGACTGCTACAACGCATTTCGTCTAAATGACTGACTAACTATTAATTAGCTGGCTTTGCATTAAATCGTCTTAGGTGGAATTGGTGGAGTTCATCGAGGAGGTGAAGTGAGTTGGGATGTGAGCGCAGATTTGACCGAATTAGGCCGTACTCCAATTACTGTGGTCTCAAGCGGTGTCAAGTCAATTCTCGACATCGGACGAACTCTCGAATATCTGGTAAATTGCATTTTCACTATGAAAATTTATGTCATTATTCAAAGCTAATAAAGTGATTATAAAGTAAGAGAGATAATAGAGAGTCATTTTAACAAAGACGAGAAAATTGCCAATTTAACCCTCTTTTTTTGTAATTAAAAGAAATTAAAAATGAGAATATTTATAATGGAATGTAAAAATGGTTTCACAAAAGCAATTTTATGATGTTTTCAGGAGACCCAAGGCGTATGTGTGGCGGTAATGCGACAAGACATGATTGACTCGTTTCCGGCATTCTTTTCTCGAGATAACGGCGATGAACATCGCGCTCATTGTGTGGTACCAACACCCTATGAGGCAGCCAAGCTCGTTTTGGCTCGAGAGAGTCTTCAGCTTCGATCCGGAATCTTGCTTGCTGTGCCAGTGCCTGAAGAGAATGCCATTCCAGGTGCGAGAAATAATTACGACGAAGATTATATTTCTAAAAAGGAAAAAAAAAATTGATCGTTAAAGACATCCATCCTTAATCCAATTAAAAAAAAAAATGAAAATGTTTTTAGCCGACTTTACCAAAGTAAACTTTTTATGACTCCCTTTCTCACGAACAAAAAGTACTGATTGCCACTTTTCTTCAGATGTTCGGGTTCGTTAATTTGTTCCTTGACTGGATCATTTAAGTCTTAGCGTTAATTGCGGAGAAAATTAAAAAAAATGAAAATTAAATCGAATTAATTAATCAATTAGCCTCCTTTCATAATCCAAATTTTTCTCAATATTATTATAATAGGTCATTTATGAAAAAAGCAAACAATAAAAAAAATATTATATTGCTTTTTGTCTCCGTTCTCTTCAATTTGAATCGGTCGATCCCCTTGAAATAGTTTCACCCTTTAGCCCAGACCAGCGCTGAGCTGGGATGAGATCTAATTTACCTTTTATGATTGATTCCAGCCCCTGAAATGGAGAAGGCCATCGAGACAGCATTGACCGAAGCTGAAACCAAAGGAATCCGGGGCAAACAAATCACACCATTCCTTTTGCAACGAATCGCGCAAATCACTCAGGGCAGATCGGTCTCTACCAGTATCCTTTCTGATACCTGAGATTAACTCATACAATTTAATATGATGATAAATGAAACTAAAAAATTGGCTTTTTAAAAGAGCAGGAGATAAGCAGTTGTATTACAAATATCTGAGTAAGATAAGTCCGAGCTTTGGCCGTAACACAGTAATAATGTGAGTATAATAGAAAGCAGAGTCGAAGTTTTTCAACAGCATTTTCCCATCAAAACAAAAAATAGCAGAATCACAAAAATGTGAATAAAATATAACGAAAAATTGTAAAATTTTTAACAGCCAAAAAATGTCCAAAAATTTGTATATTGTATAATGTAAATAAAATAAACCGTCTGAAATATGTCTTCTGTATATTGGCACTTCTTAAGACTGAATAAATGAACATTTAAAGAAAAAAAAAGTGACAGAGTATTTGTCTCAGGATCAGGGGCTTCCAAGCGACAAAAATTTATTTCAATTGGTTTGCCTAACAAGCAATTGAAGAGAAGAGAATAGAGAAGAGGTCTAAATGGCTTCTGATTCTAAACAAGAAAAAAAATACTCCGAAAAAATTATTTATTTATAAGTATAGTTTGTATTTGATTGATTATTTTTTTTTTTGGGGGGAAGGCTCAGTGGCTTTTTTTTTGTTGGGGTTACTTTGCACCTTCGTCCTTTTAACTGCCCTTGATAAGATTCAAACAGAGGAGCTAAACGAGATACTGCACCCTCAGAAAAATTAGTGGAACACAATCTATGAATTCTCAGACGTAAAATAATTCTAACTGAACACCTGAAGGAAACTACAAATTAACCTACAGATAATTCTAACTGGTAGAATTTTGTTTGAAATAGATCCGGGTTTTCAAAAAATGCCCTATAGACTAAATTAGTCAATGAATACATCGTTTATAAAGATATTTTCTAGATTAATTTGTGCTTGCTCCCATTGGAATCAAATCAGCACAATTTTTCGCGGGAGACGGACTATCAACAATGATCTTTGGAAGAGGAATGCTGATATCTTTAGCTTGGGTAACTTGTGATCGCTATCCACATGCACCCTATTTAGTAAAATTAAAAATTGAATAAAAAAAAAATTTTAATTTTAAATAAATTTTCTCCGCTACTAAATCATTAATTTGATCACATCTAATAAAATTTAATTACTCACTTTGGACTAAGATTTCACCATTGAGTAAATATTCTCTTTTATCCATCTCCTTTAATAAATAATTAATCAGACAGAGACGATGATTGCGTCAGTGAATAATTAAACAACACCTCTCCTTAACTTTCTTCAAGATCAAGCACTGGTGCAGAACAACGCACGTGTGGCTGCCCAGGTGGCCTGTGCTCTTGCTCGTGCCAAGGCAACAAAACCCGAAAAAAGACCAGAAAGCTCCTTAAGGAGACCGCAAACTTCTTTGAAGAGGCCAGTAAGTTGATTTTCCCACTTTTACTTTAAAAATGAATGGATATAAAGAGATGAAAAGAAAATATAAAGACTTTCTAAAAATTTTGTGATTAAGCTCAAATCATTGCACAGTCTAGTGAGATTCTCGAAGCCAAGGGCGGTCCCAGAGGGGGGATCAAGGGGGGTCTTGACCCCCCCCCCCCAAATCTTCTTTTTTTTTAACACACACTTTTTTCCCATTCACACAATCTTTAAGACTTAAACGACACTTATATCTGATTAATATATATTTATTGGGGTCCAAGCCCATTTATTTATACTATAAAAAAAAAAGTGACCCCCCCCTCCAAAATGTAAGGCTAGGACCACCCTTGCTCGAAGCTCAATGTGAATCTCTTTAAAATTATTTCCTTTCGGGTCGTGATTCTGTCCATGACAGTATTTAAATTCTTGATCGCAACTATTATTTTGGATGTTGTTTTATTCTACAGTCAGACCAAGAGATGAGTTAAATGTATGTTAAATGTTATATATTTATTTATTTTTTTTGAAATGTGAATTTATCATTTTGGAGAATATTGTAATATAAAACTAAATAAAATACAGACTTGTTTTTAAATATATCCTTATTTTAATATAAACGAGCTCGTGAGTGCTTTTAAACACTCACCCTTTTTTCCATTCACACACACATGCACACATGGGCGTACCCAGGATCAAATCTAGGGGGGGGGGGGGCATGGTCAGATTATAGTCGTCCAGGGGGGGGGGGGGCAGATCATGGTCATCCAGATTGTGACATAGCTATTTTTTATAAAGAGGGGAAAAGCCTTCGAATTAAAGGCCTAAAAACCCTCGAGTCCTAACAAAAAAAAATCATTCCCCGTCGCCATCCACCAATTTTGTTTCGTTTCATCACTTTATAAACATTTAATTTTTTTTTTCTTGCTTCTGGGGGAGGGGGGCAGCTGCCCCCCGCTGGGTACGCCCATGCATGCACACAGTCTTTTCGGCAAATCGGAAATACAAAATTAAAAAAATTTTCTCTAGCGACCGACAAATTTATAAGAATTAGCCGGAAATACGAATAATCGGGATACGAAATATATGGAATTCCACTGAATGTCGACACAAATAATTTGGTGTGGCAAGCACAAAACACAACTATTAATTACCGAAGGTATAAGAAAGTTGTACTGCAGTCAAAAGATTTTTACTTTCTCTTACCCTACATATGAAATATATAGAGAGAAAGTATTGGATTTATGTCAAAAATTCGATGTCGAGATTTTATAATTTCGGAACAGGCTGACCTCCTGTCTCCACCCCTCCTTATTATTATTATATCCAGGAAAGCAAAAATGTAGATCTAAATAGAAGGCTATGCATTCGTGATTTTTTTCATTTCTTTAGATTTAATCATTACGCCCTTGTAAAAACTCATTTTTTCCACGAGGATATTGATTAATTATTCAATACATATTAAAAAACTTTTTTAATCGGTTTAACATTTCAAACTCGCTTTAATTTATAAAATTTAATTTTTTAAAACTTCATTCTCTTGTATTTTCATACATTTTATTCCACCAAAAAAAAAAACCCAAAAATAAAAATCTGGTGTGAACAGCACGGTGCACAACTTTCTCTTACGGAAGGGTAAGAGAAAGTTGTGAGCGTGCGCCAGATTTTTGTTCTTAGACAAAACGTTTTGTCCAAGAGCATTTTGCTCAATTGGTGTGCGTTCAGCCTTACAACCGATTTATTTTATATCAAACAATTTTTTGAAGTGTTTGTTATTTCTTTTTTTTTCTTTTTCTTAATTAATCATTGATGATCATTTAAAACACATATGATTTGTTTTTCAATCTATAATAATTTTGTCAGGTCATCATCGGAGGCTCAAATTTGGACACCGTCATTAAACTACGAGACGATTTAAAGGTAAGTTAAAATTGTTTTTAAGCAGGAAATTATTAAGCGAGCAGCAACAAAGAAAAAAAACAACAATTTGAAAGTTTTATCACTTGAAGATATTCAAATAAATTTTACTACGATATGTATGATCGCATGATTGAAGAGACTTGTGGCCTTTGAAAGTGTATTTTATTTTATTTTGATATAGAAGAAAATTAAATTATGCAGACCAGGGCGGTAGCCAGGGATGAGGTGCCATATGGAGTTCAACCTCCTCAGCTTAATAAAAACTAGCGATGGAGAGTTTTATAAATAGAATGACTGTTGAATTTATTTCGTCGTGCTTTATAAAAGTGATGATTATGAGTAAGCTACTTGTCTTTCAATTAACAGGAGCAAAAATCTCATAATTGATATCGTTTTTTATACGTCAAAGTTTTTATTATTATTCCCTGGACTAAATAATTTGAAATTTAGTGAAGATAATTAAGATGTTTGTCTTCAACCCTGGACCAAATCTCATAACAATCCTTTGAGTGAAATTTACGAAAAAAATTGGGTTTAAGATGATAAAAAGGAATCATCTTAAAAAAGTATTTAAAAAATTAGTAATAGAAGATGAGACATAGTAAAAAAAAAACTTCCAGATTTGGCTAAAAAATCTTGAAGATTTCTACCTCAACTAATTTCCAACCACAGAGACATACAACAGAATTCATATCCTAGAAAGAGAATAAATTTTAAACTCTTACAAAAGGAAGTTCAGACCAGGGGCCGACCCAGGGAATAAAATTTGCCCTCACATACATACCAACTGAATGTGAAGGAATTGTAAATTTTAACATTTTTTCAATATAATAATAATATTATTAAAAAAAAAAATTCAAAATGTAGGCTTACTTTTTCTTAAAAAATAATTTGGGGACCACCCGCCGTAGGCTACCCTTGGTTCAAGAGAAGGGGGATGAAGTCACCCTGACTAGCAGAATGAGCCGCCGAAATTGGTAGCATAAATTTATTCTTGAGAAAACTACCCCCTGAGCTACGACCCCTACGCAGACCAAGCAAGCTCCTATGGATTAGATTAGCAAAGAAACATTTCTTGAATATGGTTGCCTAACCTCCCGGCGTTTCTCAAACGCGATGGCGGATGTGAAGAATGATTATGAATTGTTATTGTACATTTTTTTTGTTTTAATATTTGCATTGTTTTTCAAAGAATTTCGTCCGTTTTTTTTTTTTTGTTATAATAAAAATAATAAGAAGAAATGTATTATTATAATAATAATAATATATTATTTAAATATAAAAATGAAATGGGAAAAACGTATGTATGAATGTACGTATGTACGTATATGTTCTATAGAATTCCACAATTTTCACTGAATCTATTTGAAATTAAGTACACATAGTACATGGACCGGGGCGTAACGTAAAGTAGTAATAATTTGAATCTCTTAAATATTTTGGAAAATTAGTGGGATCCCCCCTAAAATTTACCTTTCACTCGATTTTAATTAAATTTAAAATGACGCTTCTCTTGGGTGTAAATCATTGAAAAATGGTATTCAAGACCTCAGAAAGTTCTATCGGCCCTACCCCTCCTACCTCCCCCTCTTATTCTCCCTTCTTATTTTCCACTCGATTTTCTTATTTCATTGTTCAAAATTAATTAAAATACATTCATCTGGACAACTCTTAGTTAAATCCCGAGACGCCGCCCGCCAGCAACCCTACCACCGCTAGTTTGATATAAAACAAAGCAAATAACCACTTTGTTCACACGTACAATAAAATTTTACTTTATTATTATTATGTAAATGATTTCATCAGTGCTATCAATCCTATTTCTTTTGAATGAATATCAAATTTTCCTATTTTGAATATGAATTTTGTTTTATTGAATTTTCTTTAAAGAACTTATATAACATAAACAAGAAGGCTAATATCTTTGAATAAATCAACTCGTTTGTTCCAATTATGTAAACCCGAACTAGTTATTTGCTTTTGTGTTTACAAGTTGATTGACGTCAACCTGGAATAAACTAAACATACGTATAGAATACACATTTCAAAGTACAAAAGTTTTCCGAGAATTTTCGACTTTGCCAACTCTCAATTCGATATTTAATGCGAATCTAAAATTTATTCATTTCATCTTTTCTTTTAATTTTCATTTTATCTCATAGAGGATGCCAGAGACAGACAAGACGATTTTATTCCTTTAATAATTTAGTTAGAGATTCCTTGATGTTATTAAAATATTTTATTACATAATGTCCAAATGAATTTTTTATCTATGCCATATAAAAAGCAGAAAAGATTTTCTGGGCAGCTCAGAGTTTTTTCAATAGAAAGGAATGGCAAAAAAGAGATCGACTCTAAAAAATTGTTTTAGTCCTTAACTATATCAATTATTACCTATTCTTTTTATAATGGCTTCCAAATTATTTAAAACAATATCGACGGCGTTTAAATGGCCGGAAAAAATTCAGAAAATATCTATTCGTTCTCCTTTCGATTCTATTGATTAAATCATTAACAATATTAATTTACGGTGCATTATCTATCTATTGTAAAAATTTTAAGAAATCGTTAAGGAAAAATAAATCTGATCTGACCTAATTCTTTTCTATTTTAAGGAGACTGTAAAAATTTATCATGTCATAAAAAAGATTTCGAATTATAAAAATCGCTGAACTCGAATCTTATAAAAGTCAATGAACTAGCAAAGATTAAATTAATTATAAGAATAATCTAGTTACGATTCAAATTCAAGAAAAAAAGGAAAAATTATATAAAAAATTAGACATTTTGAAAATAGACTTGGAAATCGATTTTAATTTGTTTGTAAATATTCTCAAATTTTTGAATGTCTTATTTTTATAATATCACTGTGCGGCAAAATGAAACTTTTTTTTCGGCCCCGAAATAATTTCTTCAGATTCTTAAGTAAAATGACATCCTGAATCCGTTTTCCCCCACCACGTATAGTTTTCGGGGGGGGGGGGGGAGGAGGGAGCCCCCTACTTATTTCCACCCCTTTTTGTTAATTATAGGGCCTAGATTCAAATTTGGAGGGATGAAAAGGAATATTTTAGCTTTAACACTTCTTCAGAAGTTCTAGAGAAGTGAAAAGTTAAAAAACATTTACATTTGGATCCAAGGGGAGGATTTTGTCGTTTAAAATGCAAAATGATCGATTTTTTCACAGTTTTTTCACTGATTTTCGACATTTTGATATTCCAGCGGACAGACCCATCTCACCCTTCCTTAAACATCGCTCAACTAAAAGAAAATATATAAGATAAAGCGGGTGGGGTGTGAGCGATTCCGAAGCCCTTACAAGAAAATGGAAGATTCACAGCCCCTCGCTGCACAGTTGGTCAAATTGGCAAATATGCGGCTATAACTTTCATTTTTTTGGGCTGATCTCTACAAATTTAAAGTTAAATATACGGATTCTTCTAAGTCCTTCAATATTTCCATATTTTCTCTAAAGGGGTAGAAACTACTTCTCGTCAAAGTTTGAAAAAAATTATAATCTATGAAATATAAAGTTACGCTTTTGTAAATAAATCAGTAAAAATATGACAGGGGTAGACTACCCTTTACTCAAGGGGCAAAAAATTGCAAGTCTTAAGACAATTTGTAGAGTGGGAAAATAACTTGGGAGGGAGGGGGGGGGGGGCTTTTAAACAAACAGAAATAAAATTAATTTTTATATGAAATTCTAAAAGATTTTAATGAGAAAAACAAATGCAATTTTATTCATTAATTTATTTTTATAATTGAATGTGAATTAATGAATATCTATAAGGGGATGCGTGAGCCGAGGGGGATCGAATTATATCTAAAACTACAAACAAAGGAAATATATTCATGAAACGAAGAACGAATTTACAGGCTTGTGGCATGTTACGACACAGAAACGTAAGCAAATTAAAAAAATCATCTGAATTTTTACACTTATAATTAGGGGAGGCGAGTGGAGAAACTGCTCAAGAAAATCAGGCATTCAGACAGTGAAAAAGAAAATTTCACCTCCAAAAATCTCACTTATTACTAGGCCACTGACGAGAGATAAAAGTTTAGGAATTTATATTTTAATAATAATTTATTATTAAATATTATAGGAGAATATAAATTCTCTGTTAGAGGGGTGGAGGGTGAGAAGGGAGGGGAAAGAAATCATTGCTTTAATGTAAAAAATTTACAAAAAAAAAATAATTTTCTATTTTCATTTTCATTTTTAAAGAAAAAAACTATTTAGTATATTAGAAGGGGTGATTTACACCCTTTCTCACCCTCCCACCAGGGGGTACACGAATTCATCATAGAGTTATATTTAAAAAATTGGATAATTTTATCAGTATATTATAAGAGAGAAAAATAAAATACAAAATTACTTTAATTCGTTATGCAAATGAGATGTGAAAATATTCATTACCTTAATAATAAGATGACCAGGAGGGGAGTTTGGTGGATGAATGTCTTATTTGCACAAATCACAACACAATATAAAAGAAACTATACACACGCGAGAGAGAGAGAGAGTGGAGGTGAACCGAATGACTGACTCATGTCTCGAGTCAAAACAGACCGCCTGACAGGTAGGCAGCAAGCAAACAGGCATAGATAGATAGCATTGCACTCTGAGCGACCAAGAATAAAAAATTATCAAATACGTTCTCTATTTAAAAAAATTATATTCACTTGCAAACTAACGGGGTTTTATTCCGTTGGGAATAAATTCGAAATTAAATAACTATTAAAAGACTCACTTCATTTATCCACCCTTAAAACTCACCAAAACTCACCCCCAATTAAATAAAATACTTCCAAATATTATTTTTTGTATTTATTTATTTATTAGGAATACAGTTCGAATCAGTCATGAAGAAGGTCGAAGAAACGACCTTAGGTTTTGAATAAAATAAAGAAAAAAAAAACAAGGCTGCTGTCTGTGGCTTTTATTCTATTCACTATATCAGCGTTTTCCAAAGGGAGGCGCGGACTAAGGGGAGGCGCGAATATAGCTACCAAGACAAATTTTCCACATAATTGCTAGTTTTATAAATAAAATAATAAATAAGAATAAATAAAAAAAAAAATATTTTTATATAAATTTATATTTTTTAGCATAAAAAATACTTGTTTTTGTATTTTTTATTTATTATTTTATAAAATGGAGGGAGGCGTCATTCAATTAAATTTTTTTAAGGGAGGCGTTGTAACATAAAGTTTGGAAATCACTGCACTATATATTTTCATACATTCACCTCTCTCATGTCGAAATAAGTAAGTATCAAGTGTAAAATTTATTTATGAATAAATTGAAACATATCACCAAGTGTTTTGGCATGCTTATTAATTAATTTATATTGTTTGGAGGGAAAGTGGTGTAGGTTTTCCGTGAAACATATTTATAACTAAAATTATTTAGTATATGTATACTTAGTGAAACCTCACATATACTAAATAATTTTACTTAATTTATATTGGTTAATTTTTTACCTACTTATAATGTTTCAACTATAGCCAAATGATGACACCTCAGTCATCAAAATACGTATTAAGTATTGATTTATAATCAATAAATAATTTGAAGCAAGCAAGCTAGTATTTTTTAAACTGCTTTTTGTATAGGTATTATTGGCGATTAGCCGAGGGGATAAAGCAGTTAAGCTTATAATCCTGAGTTGAAGACAACTCGAGTTCAAATCCACCTCATGGCAATAAATTATCCAACTCTATTTGAGATACCTCCTCCTGAGGAAAGAAACGGGAACTCACCTCAGTATCATTCCCATGAAAGTTGCATTTCAGAGTAACCACAACGTGTCAGGGCTGACACTAATGACTGAGAGATTATTGACCTAAGATACCGAACCTAATAAATTAATAAAATATAGAAATTTGTGAAAAACGCCTTTTTTCTCCTAATAAGGAACGTTTCGACAAATGTTTCATCAAATTTCTCTGATGCTAATCTCAGAATAAAAAGACCTCGAGCTTCTGAACAAATATATCATAAGAGAATTGAATTATTTATTTTGAGGACCGGCAACCTTTTTACCCCGGGATGCTAGCAACGCAGGCATAAGAAAGCTCTGTGCAACTTGAATCCATTATTCGAATTCTCTCTTTATAAGTTATTTTTGTTATCAACTATCCCTCGAGAAGAGGAAGAAAAAATATCCATCTATGCAAAAGGTCAAGAGAAAATAATTCGAAATTTATGATTTGGTCTGTTTGGTTTTGGTTTGTTTTCCCAGATTCTATTTGTTTCCCTTTAATCAAAAGTTTATTTGCTCTGCTCATTTTGTTTCCCATTCATCATGTTGCTAACCCAATTTGGCACCTTTGATTCCTCCCCCCTTCCACATCCCCTGTCCTGACCTTATGCTATTTCCGTCAAATTGCCGATAGTATCCGCTGTTTCCCTGATGATCCTTAAACATGCAACTAGACTATTATAGATTCGACAACTATTGAAGTATGACTCTCTATTATTTGAATAACTCGAATCGGAATCAAAAGTTATGTTACTACAAGGTACGGGTCGGGGTTTAGTTGCTTTTCTGATAAATATCAAAACATGTAAATTTAAAAATTGCCTGTTGCAAGTTAAACTAAAATTAGTACGCCCTTGACTTTTTAAAATAGAAAAAAGTGACGTTTTAGAAAAAGGCTTATAAATCAGAGCTCGTCGATATGTTCCATGTCACTTAGGACGTTTTTATTAATACACCTACTAAGGAACATAGATCATTATCACGAAATTGATTTATTATTTATTTTTAATAAAAAAATGTTCCACTTATATCCGAAGATGAATTCTTTGTTATATAGCTCGAGAGCACGCAACAAAAGAATATTTTTTTTTGTTAAAAATTATAGCCTAGAGTGCTTGGACCAGAAGACGAATAAATTAGCTATGAAAATATCACATATCAAAAGAAGTCCAAGAATAGAGCTTTTTTTAGAATATGAAACTATTCATCTTTTGCGTTCGCAATTCATATTTAGGAAGATAAAACACATCAAATTCTCAGAATAAAAATAAAGAGCCTACGTTTATTTATCAAAGATGAGAGGGTGTGGATAAGTATCGTACTGTTACTGCGAATTACTATTGTGAAGTATTGAAGGGGCCATTAAGAAAGAAAATTGCAACAAAAAGACCACATCTTGCTCAAATGGGATCCTTTACCAGGATAATCTACCGGCACATCATGCCATTAATCAAACAATCACTTAATTAAGCATTGAGGTGATGCCACATCCACCTTATTCACCTAACCTAGCGCCGCGTGACTTTCACCTATTTAGTGAAAAATGAGCTTCGGGGTCATCATTTTCAGAATGATCGAGAGCTAAACCACGAAATTTCGGGTGTACTTAACAGACTATCAAAAAGGGCCTTCAGGGAGTATTTTTAACAGTGGACTGAATCGCTGGAATCGTTGTATTTTGCCCGAGGAAGATTAAATTGAAGGTTTGTAATGGAATTTGAATAAAAGAAAGCAGAATTTTCTAGTAAAAAAATAATTACGGTTATTTTCTGACATCCCCTGATACTTTAAAATAATAAAAAATTTGCCCGACTTCCTAAAAACGAGTTTAAAAAAATTAGCTCCCCTGTGATAGAAAATTTTCAACGAAGTCATAGTATTTTATAATTAAGGGTAATGTATTTTTCAGAGCTGAGGAATGCCTTCTATTTAAATTTTGTATGATTAGAAATAAAAAAATTGAAATTTATTCAATTTATTAAAAAAAAGATGTTGATAAGAGAAAAGATAAAAAAAATATGGACGAAATCTAAATTGCCTGAAATGCTAAAAAAACATAGCCACATAAAGAAAAGGATTATTTTGAAACACCTCTTTAATATATATTTCCTTTTGACGATTGCCCTTCTTTTTATATTAAATCTAAGGACGAAATTTATACTAAACGATAGATCGCATTTGTTTATTCATTATTTATTTAATGGTTTTCTTATCTTAAGTGATTTTATTTGGCCCTTTAAGTCTTAGGAAATTGCACATTCCACAAAAGCAGTTTAGTTCACAACAAGATTCATGTTTGACTAAATTTTCTCTTAAAATTCTTTTCTCCGTTTTTTTTTTTAAGGATAAATAATATAAAGGGCCGCTGTCTTCCCCACCTCATTTATAATTCTCATATTAAATAAACAAAGAAATAATTCAATAGAAGGTAAATTACCTCATAATTCTTTTCCTTTCCCTTGCCTATATTTTTTTTAATAATTAAACAATTCAAAATAACGCAATTTATTTATGGGAGCTAAACAAAATAAAGGGCAAAGTAAAAAAAATCCGGTGTGTGGCACAACACACTACTTTCTCTTAACTTTGGTAATTGAAATTTGTGTTCTGTGCTTGTCACACCAGATGTTTTGTGTCGACATATATTTAGTTTCCGCCGATATACTAAATTTTTTTTTTTTTTACACACACTTTTTTCCCATTTACACTCACACATACATACACACACACAGTCTTTTCGGCAACGTAGGCCATATAAGACTTTTTACGATAACCGTTATTTATATCTATTGGGGGTCCATGCATATTTATTTAAGCCATTTGGTATCCAAATGGCTTAAATAAAATCATCCGACTGCCTGGGATCCGAACCCGCGACCCTTGGTACAGAAAGTCAGAACGCTACCAACAACACCAAGCCCGAGGGCTATTGAAATTCAAGTAAAATTTATAAATATGGGAAAATACTTAATATTGTTACCATGGCAACCATTTCTCCTATCTTTCCTAGTACAAGAGTAAAGTGTGCTTCAAAAAGATTTCAAGGGCAAAATGAAAATATACGTTTTAAAGAGCATGTAAAAAAACAATTGATTTTTGAATTTTAATAAAAATAGAGTGAATTTTGAGAAAATTGAAAAAATAAAACTGAAAAAGTAAAGTACTAGTACTCTTTGACCGATTTTGTTCAAAAGCTTCGTGTTATGTCTCAGGGGGGTGCCTAACTTAAATATAAACTTTCAACCTCCTAGATGTTTTCGTTCTTGGGATATTTTGTTGACAGACCCCGAGTCGAAATCGAACGCCTGGTTTGAGTCTACAAAACCTCAGAATCTAATTGTTGTCTAAGTAGACTTAACAGAATCAAACTAGGATTTGAAAGCATGGTTTCTATGGAAATTTGATAGTCTGGTTTGGTTCTAACAAGTCTACTTATGTCCCTTTTTGACATGTTTAGACTCAGACCAGGTATTCGAAATACTAGTTTAAGTCTACCAGATCTACTATTACGACCAGCAGTATTGAATGCTGGAATCCTAGTTTAGGCCTATAAATTCTCATTTAAAATTTGTTTATATACATATATACAGAGTGACAAAAAAGTTCTGATAATTTTGTTAGATTAGCAAAGAGGTATGCTTGTTTTTTGGCAATGAGAAAAATAACTTTTAGAGTGTTTTCTTCAAATATTTCGAAGACATTTAATAGCCCTTCACCGCTGATGAAGAAGTCCTATTAAATGCCATCGAAATATTTGAAGAAAACACTCTAAAAGTTATTTTTCTCAATGCCAAAAAACAAGCATACCTCTTTGCTAATTTATACAACTTGGCACTCCACATTCGAAATTTTTTACTTTCTCTTACATCTATATATGTTAATATATATAGAGAGAAAGTATTGGATTCATGTCAAAAATTCGATGTCGAGATTTTGATGGATCTTCACGTTTTGCTCTTCATTTCGCTACAATTAAATTCTTAAATAAAAGGAAAATCAAATTAATCTTTAAATAAAATATTTTTTGTTTAAATATCAATTTTCTTTAATTTGAGAATAAGATAACATATCGCAACATGACCGCCTTCTGCGGCCCTGTAGATTTTTTTTTGAATGTTTATTTATTGTCTTTGTAAATTTTATTTAAATATTGTGTGTGTATAAAATTAAAATTAAAATTAAACAAAAAAAAAAAGAGAAATAAAATATCTATTAAAATAAATCTATTTAAATAGATTTATTTTAATGATTAACTGAGGGGAATGTGCCCGCAGAGCCGGCTAAGAAGAATGTTGCCTTGCAATTTGTTAGAATTTGTAAATCTCTGTATATAATAAGGCCAAAGCCAAGTTGAGTGCACGTTGAGCTGATCCCTTATTCCCGGAACGAGCAATTTGAGTCGAGGAGGCTCGCTGCGGTGGCCGGCATTCATCCTTTTGCTTGTGCGACTCTGAACCGTCCACATCTCGTCTTCGTGGATCCGAGGAGCCAAACCTCCAAGGATTCACTACTCACATCTTGACTCCAGGGAGTCAACCACACTCATCACCAGTCTTGGAGGCGTCGATATCGCCGTCCCTCTTGGCCTGATTGGAGCGACTGGAGGAGCCAGCATACCCGCTCGCATTCACTCCATCGCCAACGACGACGCCAGAGCTGTACGAGTCGAAAATAAATTATTCGACGTGTTGCAACCCCGCACCGACTCGGCAAGCCCTGAGCGTCACCGAAACGTCCGCCGAGTCCGGCTGCCACCGAAACGTCGATCCCTGCCACCGAAACGTCACCGCCGACTAGCAGGCCTTCAATCGTACCAGGCAGCTCGCCGTATCCTCATCACCAGGCATCGTTCCGAGTGCAGCTCAGATAAGATCGCACGCAACTTGGCCCCTTATTATCCTATCTTTTAAATTAAATTTTTTCACTATAAAAATAGATGAAAAATTTCATTTGATTATCCCCATCTCCTGTGGTCCGCCATTTATATTTAAAAAAAAAAATAAATAAATAATTAAATAAATAAATAATAAAAAATAAAATAAAATTAAATAAAAAAAAAAAAAAAAATTTATTTAAAAAAAAAAACTTTATAAGAGAATCAAAAAAAAATTTTTTAAAACGAAATTTGGAATAAAAAAAAATAAAAAAAAAAAAAAAAAAAAAATAAAAAATAAATAAAATAATAAATAAATAAAAAAAAAAATAATGTTTAAGAGAAAAGAAAATAATTTTTATAAATAACAAAAAAAAAAAAAAAAATAAATAAATAATAAGCAGAAGCAATCGGCTCGACGATGACAGCAGAAGAAGCAGAGCTCACCCTGAGTCAACACACCCCCCGGTCCGTCGGACTCTACACGTCGGATACGCATTGTGGTGGAGGAAAGGCTGGGATCCCTGATACCGAAACGGCAATGTTACGACGAGGCACCGAAACGGATGGAGTTGTTCGGGAGTCTGACGACGCCGGGCAGTTGGGAGGCGACGCCGTGGGAATACAGGCAGCGCAAACATCGTCCCAAACCACCGGGGAAGCAATCAGTGCGAGCGTTTCGACCTCCGTGAGAAGGGAGTCGGTGGTGCTAGCCGGCTCGGAGCAGACCCAGAATATCGGCGAGAACGTCCCCGATGATGAAACCGGCGCCCGCTCGCGAGAAGCAGTCCAGCGGCTGTTGGCCCCTCCCCTGCACCCCGGGTGAGTACCATCGGCATAACCCCTTCCTCTGTCCCTGTCGGTAGCCCGAGCCCTAGAGTGGCTGACCCCGACCGCACGCAGGAAACACTTGATCAGAACTCCCTGTTGCAAGCAATATTGGCGGGAATAAAGGTAGAAAGTGCCAGGCTGGAAGCTCAGATGGAAGCTAATAGCGTCGAGGTGGGGGCTCGGTTAATGGCGGTAGAGAAGGCAATATTGGCTGCTATTGGCGGTCCGAGGGAGGAGAACGGGCAATGCCAAGAACCACAGGAAAAGGTAGTCTTTCCGGAGGCGCAGGTGACGCGAATGGACCAGTTTCCAGTCACTCAAGATTCCGAGACACCTCTCCTTCCGATAAAGATAGTAAAGGTCCTTAGTCAAAACAAGGTACCCCAAAAAGAAGTTTTGGCAACTCCCTCAGTACAGGAGCAGATAGGCCACCTGGAGGCGCCTGTGGTGGAAGAGGCCGGGGAGGTCCCCACCACAGACTCGGGTGTCACGCTGGAGAGTCAGATCGAACCCTATAATGACCAGTTGCACTATTTTAGGCAGACCCGAGAAAATAGGGAGGATATTGCCCACGAAAGGTCATGTAGAGGGGTAGGTAAGGGGCAAATGGAAAAAATAGTAGTAGAAGAGCTAAGGATAATAGATAACATTTCGGTCGAAGAGCTACCGATAGTGGATAGCATTTCGGTCCAGAAATGGGAATTTCACGCGGAATTTCAGGGGTTTGAAAAAAATTTAAAGTTTCAAATGATCTGCCACCAAGATGTGTCGCTCACCTTCATTCACTCTTCTGCTAATCCTCCCTGCGGGAAAATGAAGAGATGGCTGTCCATCCTCAGTGCGTTCCAACTGCAGGTTAGCGGGATAGCTATTTCTATGGGCATATAAAACTAGCAACTAGGCAGGCGACAAATAACCCCCCCCCCAAAAAAAAAAAAAAAAAAAAAATCCAACCCTCATCTTCCCCTGTTGATGGTACTTGGCGGTGGTGTGTGGAGGTGTTCCGCAGACGCGCGGACGCGTCGTAGATTTTATTTTTACAGATTTCCGCGAAAGGGTCTGCTCTGGCGGGGACATCGATTCTCTTCTCACGAGTCGGAGTTGCCCCCCAGCCTGTGAATGACGAGGAGAATCGCCTCGTTCAGGTGCCTGTCTACGGCGACGTCTCTCGGTGCCCATGTCAAATGAAACCCGACATCTTGGGATGGCGCGTTTCATTTCATATTAATCAGGGGGGGGATCGCAACATGACCGCCTTCTGCGGCCCTGTAGATTTTTTTTTTGAATGTTTTATTTATTGTCTTTGTAAATTTTATTTAAATATTGTGTGTGTATAAAATTAAAATTAAAATTAAACAAAAAAAAAGAGAAATAAAATATCTATTAAAATAAATCTATTTAAATAGATTTATTTTAATGATTAACTGAGGGGAATGTGCCCGCAGAGCCGGCTAAGAAGAATGTTGCCTTGCAATTTGTTAGAATTTGTAAATCTCTGTATATAATAAGGCCAAAGCCAAGTTGAGTGCACGTTGAGCTGATCCCTTATTCCCGGAACGAGCAATTTGAGTCGAGGAGGCTCGCTGCGGTGGCCGGCATTCATCCTTTTGCTTGTGCGACTCTGAACCGTCCACCTCGTCTTCGTGGATCCGAGGAGCCAAACCTCCAAGGATTCACTACTCACATCTTGACTCCAGGGAGTCAACCACACTCATCACCAGTCTTGGAGGCGTCGATATCGACGTCCCTCTTGGCCTGATTGGAGCGACTGGAGGAGCCAGCATACCCGCTCGCATTCACTCCATCGCCAACGACGACGCCAGAGCTGTACGAGTCGAAAATAAATTATTCGACGTGTTGCAACCCCGCACACTCGGCAAGCCCTGAGCATCACCGAAACGTCCGCCGAGTCCGGCTGCCACCGAAACGTCGATCCCTGCCACCGAAACGTCACCGCCGACTAGCAGGCCTTCAATCGTACCAGGCAGCTCGCCGTATCCTCATCACCAGGCATCGTTCCGAGTGCAGCTCAGATAAGATCGCACGCAACTTGGCCCCTTATTATCCTATCTTTTAAATTAAATTTTTTCACTATAAAAATAGATGAAAAATTTCATTTGATTATCCCCATCTCCTGTGGTCCGCCATTTATATTTAAAAAAAAAAAATAAATAAATAATTAAATAAATAAATAATAAAAAATAAAATAAAATTAAATAAAAAAAAAAAAAAAATTTATTTAAAAAAAAAACTTTATAAGAGAATCAAAAAAAAATTTTTTAAAACGAAATTTGGAATAAAAAAAAATAAAAAAAAAAAAAAAAAAAAAATAAAAAATAAATAAAATAATAAATAAATAAAAAAAAAAAAATAATGTTTAAGAGAAAAGAAAATAATTTTTATAAATAACAAAAAAAAAAAAAAAAATAAATAAATAATAAGCAGAAGCAATCGGCTCGACGATGACAGCAGAAGAAGCAGAGCTCACCCTGAGTCAACACACCCCCCGGTCCGTCGGACTCTACACGTCGGATACGCATTGATATATTTAAAATATTTTAAAAATTCCAAATGCTCTTCATGTCGATTTCAATATTTCTGGAGATTCATTACTGAAATTGTTTTAAAGAAAATATCGATGTAAAAATGAGTTTCCATCTCTAAAATAAATCACATTAATTTTTATCTTGACTGTATATGTAGGCCTATACCATTATCACGTGTGGAAAAATATTTTTCTTTTCAGTAAGAACTTCATTTAGTTCTCTGGAAATGTGAAAAATATATAAATTAATTTTATAAATTTATAATCTTTTTTAATTTGTCTTCTTACCTTTCAAAATGACATGAATGGCCAATGTTCTTAAAATTAAAGTGGCTTCTTCAGACCAATGTGTTTTACAACTAAAATTTATAATGAATATAATTGAAAAAATTAAATAGAATATAAGATAACATATATATAAAAAAAATAAAAATAAAAATAAAAATAACAGCTAACCTTATCATTTTGTTTTGGCTTGTTTTTATAACGTTGACCCTTAAATAAATAAAAATAATTAATAATAATAAAGAAAATTAATGAAAAAAATGAAAATAAAACTTAAAACTTACTTCTTTTTTATCGATAATAAATCCAAATATCCAAGAAATGAGAGAGAAAATAACGAAGAATGAAAGGTGATCATCTATTAAAGCTTTGGCGCTGAGATCGCACTGTTTTTAATTTTTACCCGAGAGGATTAGAAGGTTCAAACCAGTACTTCCCGAGTCAAAATCGAACGCCTGGCTTGAACCTTTTAGTCCTCAATTGAAGACTGCAAGGTTCAAGCCAGGCGTTCAAGTACTGGTTTGAACCTTCTAATTCTCCTGGCAGGCTCAGTAGGCTCAAGCCAGGCTTTCAATTTTGACTCAAATACTGGTTTGAACCTTCTAATTCTCCTGGTAGGTTTAGTAGGCTTTAACCAAATTTTAATCCTATCAAATAACAAAGGAATTGAGGACTAAAAGGTTCAAACCAGGCGTTCAAGTACTGGTTTGAATCTTCTAATTCTCCTGGTAGAATCAGTAGGCTTTCACAAAATTGTAAATAAATAACATCCCATCAAATAACAAGGGAATTCAGGACTAAAAGGTTCAAACCAGGCGTTCGATTTCGACTCGGGACAGACCCTTTTGCGAAACCTAAATTTTTGAACTCAGGGGACATCAAAACATGTATTTCCATCAAAATCTCGACTTCGAATTTTTGACTCAAATCCAATACTTTCTATATACAGTATATACATACTGTATTAATTAACCGATTAATTCTTTAAAATTTTTGTCCCAACTTTATAAAATGAAATTATATATTAAACATAACACATATTATTATATTAACCCTTTTTTAAGCAGCTAAAAAATTAATTGATTAACTGGTAAAAATAATTATTTTTCCCTTACCTTAATACTGTATTCTCATGCGTCGAAAGAAGAGCAGCCGCCAGGGAAGAGAAGACTGTCAAGCAAACAGATCAAAATGCCAGCACTCCATTCAGCCAATTAAAAAAGAATTCCGTCTTTTTTTTATATAATAAAAGTCTTTAATTTTATTATCACATCTTCTTAAAAATAAAGCCAAAAAATATTTTCATTATTACTCTTAAATTCCGTTCCCCTTTTTTGCGTTAGTGGTTTTATAATCCAATTAGGGAAAAAGGGTTAATCGTCGCTAATAACAATTCCTTTTTCCTCGTTCAGGAGGTGATTATCTTCGGAAGGATTTTTCTTTTGGCCGTTAGTACAACCGAAGTGGTTTGCCTGAGGGGCTTGTGTCCTTTTTATTCAATTGGGTCCTTTTCTGAATTGATGTGTCCCCCATAAGTCAAGCCTGGCATTTCTCGTTAGTCGTATCGACCGACCTTCCGACCCGCCATCTTCTCTATGGCAGGCAGGCATCGTCGCCAGTCTCAAATATTTATCTCATCTCCTTCCAGATTTTTATAACCGTCAAGGTGCTTTAAAGGGTGAGATCTTATCTCGGTCACCATTGAGGGGTGAAATTTTTTAGTAATAATATATCAACACCATTTTTTTTATTATTATTTTTTGTTACTTTATTTATTTATTTTCCAAAGGGAAGAAATTATTTTGTAACTTTTTTTTGTTATTATTCTGGATGTATCTCCTTTAGAGTAAAGATTAAGATAAATCTTGTTATAAGATCAATGATTTCAATTTCCATCTTTTTGGTGCTAGTATCATATAAACCATAGTTTCTCAACCTTATTTTGATTTTCTTTGAGAATATGTTTTTTTCTAGAACCTCCCTTCTGTAAATTGCTCTTTATTTATAATTTTTCACGATTTTCAAGATCTCTTCCTGACCATAATGCTATTCAACTCCTCGATAATTATCCCACAAGGAAATTTAATTCTTTAAAAGTATGATTATGATCTCTGTGATTTCTTTGGAAAGTACCAAGTTACATCCACTAGAGTGAAATAACTTCCCAACTCGCTCATAGAGAGATACCCAACACAGAAGTCCTAATTCCTTCTACTGTATGGCTGAGAGAGTCCCTTGGGTACTCGGATCCTCTCTTCCTTTGAGTACAATTTTGGATTTCGGGAGAGAAATGGGAGCAGATGGCCTCAGGCTTGCCGGAATATAATTATTTCCCCCATGTGAAGCAGGAAATTCATGTAAGCTCGAACGATTTAGTAAGTTGGATAAATTTTGCAAGATAATAAAAAAGAAATGACAAAAATAACACCTCAGAGAGGAAAATCTAAATTTATAAATTTTTCCGTTAATTTTTGAATTGAAAGACGTTGCTAATGTTCAAATATTCTCCATTTTCTTTATATATTGATTTCAATATTTAATTATGATATAATTTTTTTTTTGGAATGGGTGCATAAGGTCCGAAGACCTATAATGACCAGGGGTCACATGCAGCCAGGAAGAAAAAAGCAAAAGGAGAAGCATAAAAGGGGAACTCAACTGCGGGAACTGAGAAGATGCCTGTTGAGATTAGACTTGTAAGTCTGAAGATTGTAGGTTTTAGGGAAGATGAACGCAGGGAGCTTGTTCCAATCACGGGAGGTCATGGGGACAAAGGAAGAATGAAATTGACTAGTTCTGTTAGTCGTGATCTGAACAGCATAGGGATGCTGTGACGATGCCTCTCTTGTTTCGTGTATATGTTATATTTTATCATAATATGTATATTATATATATTTATTTAGATTAGGCGCAATTTTTGGGTCTTTTTAAATCCAATAAAAGGTAAAAATAATTTCTCCATTTTTTTTTTTTTTAAGTCATTTCGGCTCCTCGAGCCATTTGACTTGTATACATTTTTTATATTTATTAAGTACAGATGGTTTCGATGACTCCGGCGGGGGTTCAACGATCTTGTTTTTCGGGGACCACTTATTTCGATTTTCATCACTAATTGGTTAACTTCATTGATCATTTTGGTTTTTCATTCTTCTGCCAGGCCCGCCGGCAATTTTTCCATCTGAACTAGTTAAATAATTTAAAATATTAATATCCTCCATTCAGTTTTTCAAAGGGTTTGAGAAATGCTTATAAATAAATTTGCCTCAAAAAGCATTTCTAGATGCCACTCTCCTCTGGTGAAAAAAAAGAGAGAGAAAATAAACACCTTTTTGAACACGTGATTTGAATTGAATGTGATTTTTTTCAAAAGATCAATTTGCCTGAAAGGGCGCGAGTTTTGTTGCAATCATGATGCAAACAAAAAAAAAAGTTCAATCTTTTCAAATTGGCACTTTTGTACTTTGTACAGTGCAATTAGTAGTCTCTCTACTTTTTCAAAGCGTTTTTTTTTTTTTTTTTTTTTGTTAAATGTTCATTCAAAATTTTTTACTCTACATAACATCTCTCTTTTCCCTTCCTATTTACTTTATGATATGCGGATGTTTTTTCGGGTTAGTACTTCCGCTTTAATCGAAAGAGTAAGAGAGAGAGAGAGAGCAACAAAGGAATTTCTCATTTAAATTGAGTAGTAAATAGAAGCAGAGATTTTTTTAGCCATCGATCAGATCAAATAAGGAGTTCAATTTGTTTTAAGAATGAAAAGAATTTCGATATAAATAAAATGTAGCTGCTTTTATTACTTTCAAGATTAAAATTAAATATCAAAAATCCATTCTTTTTTTTTTTAATTTTCTTAGCGGGTGAAATTTTATTTACCTAAATAGGCATTTCAACATATTTCCTCGAATTGAAAGGCCGAAATAATTACATATTATAAATGCCTGAGAGTTAGGCCACCGGGAACGCA
This sequence comes from Euborellia annulipes, assembly GCA_023213315.1. Taxonomy (NCBI): domain Eukaryota; kingdom Metazoa; phylum Arthropoda; class Insecta; order Dermaptera; family Anisolabididae; genus Euborellia; species Euborellia annulipes. The sequence goes on from JAKCPI010008173.1 coordinate 48,115, forward strand.
TCCACGAATATCTACTTCTAACCTGAGGGGATGAATTTTAATTAGCAAATTCAAAAATTTTTCTGAGTAATTAACTTGTAATTAATATAATGATAATAAACTTTGCTCCAGTTAGAGATTTCAATTCACATTCCAGGTCTAGTCTGATTAATTAATATGGGAGGTCCAAAGAAGACCTTAAAAAAATATATAGATGCTAGTTCAAAAAGAATAGAGAATCGCTTCTCAGAATACATACATGTACATGTATGTATGAAACAGTCGATAAAAATCTGGTGTGACTGGTCGCACAGGTCACAACTTTCTCTTATCTTTGAATTTTTCGTGTCGCCATATGTTTAGTTTCTGCCAATATAGTAGAATTTTTTTTTTTATTTCATTTAAGGTCTTTTTCGCCAGTGAAGGCCATTTAGACCCCGTCTCTATTTATTTCACCTGAATTGGTAGCCCAATCCAATTGACGCATGAGAAGGGATCTGAACCCGCGACCCTTGGTATAATCGGTATAATATAGTAGAATTCAAGTTCTTCTTCTGTCCTCGCCCTTATTATTCCCGCGGTAAAAACAGAGACAAAATATTTATATTTTGTTAACATCGCACCATTTTTTTATCTTTGCTATGAAGTACAAGAGTAAAGTGTGCTTCAAACAACTTTGAGATCAAAATGAGAATATACGTTTTAAAGAGGATCTAAAAAATAATTGAGTTTTGAATTTTATTCAAAATTGTTAAAGCGAATTTCGACAAAAGCAAAAAAAAAAACTAAAAAAGTACATCAGTAAAGTACTAGTGCTTTTTGGCCGATTTTGATCATAAGTTTTTTTTTCATGCTTCATGGAGGTGCCTAACTTAAATATAAAATTTCAACTTCCAAACTCAATTCCTTCATCCACCCAAACAGACAGACCATGTTGCAAAAACCACTTTTTGACTCAAAACGTGTATATCCATCAAAATCTCGACATGAAACCAATACTTTCTCTTTATATATCTACATATAGATAGGTAAGAGAAAGTAAAATTAAATCACCTACAATTAATTAAAATTTCATTTTAATAATAATAACAATCAAATTCTAATTTGCGAGGTGTGTGTTAAACAAGTACTTTTCAATGAATTAAAACTTTTACACTTTACAAATATAAATAATCAAATTAAATGAAAAGTTTTACCTCTGTCTAAAATGGATAAACTCCACCGACATTAAGCCATGGAGACTAAAAGATTACTTTTTCTATTTATTATAATGTTATTAATTACAAGCGAATCAATTTGAAATGAAATTAACCTGCTTTGGTTTTTTTTTTTTTTTTTATTCTCGTCTTCTTTTCAAAGCCACATCACTTGATTGATTCATTTCTTTAATTCACTCGTTTCGTTTTCTGTCTCTCCCTCTTTTTTTTTATAAGTACATTTTAACCTAATTAAATTGGTGGGTGAGGCTTTGAAGAAATTACCCCACCCTCTCTACTAAACAAACACCAAAATGGCTTCTTCTATTTTGACCTTTAATCTCGCAGCCTAAATGTCCATTTTAATTTTATTTTCTCATTGATTGCGTGTTTGGTGTTGTGAAACGAGAAAGAGGTTTCTATTTCTTCGTTGATAGAGATATATATACTATACTATAAGGGATAGTTGATGATGTTGGGGTGGGAGGTGGGCTCCGTCCCTCTGAATCAATCTCAATCACGTAGCAACTGTCGCTGATCACGCAGACGACTTCAGTCCATTTTCTGAATAGCCACCTGCCAAAAAAAGGAGAGAAAAACTCCAACAAGCAATTCACCCCTTTTCAACGCATGTTAGATATCAAGCAGTATATAGATTGCAAACAATTTTTACTTTCTCTTACATATAGAGAGTAAGTATTGGATTCATGCCAAAAATTCGATGTCGAGATTTTGATGGATATACACGTTTTGAGGTCCTCTGAATCCAAAAAAGAGGTTTTCGCGACATGGTCTGTCTGCCTGTCTGTGTTCAATTTAAAGCATGAAGGAATTGAGCTAGGAGTTTGAAATTTTATATTTAACCCCCCCCTAGGGCGTGAAAATAAGCTTTTAATCCAAATTGGCCAAAAAGTACTAGTACTTTATTGATGTAGTTTTTTTCGATTTTCTCAAAATTCGCTCCAACGATTTTTTTTTTTTAATTCATAAATCAATTATTTTTTAGATGCTCTTTTTTTTTTAAACATTCACACTTTTTTTCTCATTCACACAGTCTTTTCGGCAACTTAGGCCATTTAAGACTTTGACGATAACCGTTATGAATATATATTATTTGGGGTCCAGGCATTCTTATTTAAGCCATTTGGTATCCAAATGCCTTAAATAAAATCATCGGACTGCCTGGAGTCCGAACCCGCCGCGTTCGCTATACGAGGCTAGCACTCTAACCCCTACACCAAGCCCCGAGGGCTAGATGTTCTTTAAAATGAATATTCTCATTTTGTTATTGAAATCTTCTGAAGACCACTTTACTCTTGTACTTCATAGGAAAGAGGAGAAATCGTTGTTATAGTAACAAAATATAAATATTTTCCCATACTTATAAATTTTACTAATTTTACTATTTTGCCTGCGGGCTTGGTCTAGTTGGTAGCGTGCCTACCTTCTATAACAAACGTCGCGGGTTCGGACCCCAGGCAGTCCGATGATTTTATTTAAGCCATATGGATACCAAATGGCTTGAATAAGAATGCCTGGACCCCCAATAGGTATTATAAATAATATATCGGTTATCGTCAAAGTCTTAAATGGCCTAAGTTGCCGAAAAGACTGTGTGTATGAGTGTGAGTGTGAATGAGAAAAAAATGTGATTGTTTAAAAAAAAAAAATTTACTTCTTGAAATTTGAATGTACCGTACTGTCGGAAACTAATAATATCTCGACACAAAAAATCTGGTGTGACAAGCACAGAAAGCAACTTTCGATTACCGAAGGTAAGAGAAAGTTGTGGCTGTGCAATCAATCACACCAGATTTTTAAAAAAATAAATTTCCAATAGAATGTAAAATACAAGCAACCAGTGAACATAATCAGCTCAAATGAAATCAAATAATTAAACGAATTCCGAATGTAAACATAATTAAATTTAATACAAAGTTCAAAATGGTGCTTACAAAGGGAATTAATATTTTATAAAGAGCCTCCCTCCCCCCCCTTGATAAAATATTAATTGGAAAGTCAACTGTGCGAATTATATTATTTTTTTTTTTTTTTGTAAAATAATTTTTAGTAAAATTCACACAGGCTTTGAAAGAACTAAGGTACAATTATATTGTTTAGAAAAAAAATTATGTTATTTAAAAGTGATTTTATTTCAATTATATATCAAAATAGACATATAATAATAAATTCTAACGAAAGCCATTCTCTCGCTAAAGCTAAAGTAATAAGACTCTCTACCTTTCCACTAGCAAATAAATAATTCCCTCCAGGTTGAGCCCTCGATCTAAATTAGTTTGTGAATGTTGTATTGTAACACTTGTTGTCTGGGATCAATACGAACCGACCCCCCACCTCCGACACCGAGTTGCAACTTTGAGCAAAAGCCTTTCGTGATGTTTGCCGCATATTGCCTCCCGGTGTGCGCGTTATTATGCAAAAGATCATTCATTCATTGTCAAAGGCTGCTGACTTCTCAATTTCACTTTTCAACTATCTAAGAAAATCAGCTTTCATATAACAATAAACGAAATTATTTATTTAAGATAAAGCTATTTAGGAGATGAATTTGTGTTTGATTGGGCATGTCGTACCCCAGGTATATTAATATCCTATAGAACACCATGTGTAGGCCTAAAGCTCTTCTATTTAAAAATCAGCGAAGTACCTACTTCTGAGAAGCTCAATACAAAAACACAATTAAGACTTGCCAATGAAAATTTAACTAATTTATAAAGACCAAGGAAGAATCGGTCTTTGACGATCTGTCATTTGAAAGAAAAAGAAAACATCTACCATTGTTCATCTGACCAATGTATCATAACAGTAGAGAAAAATTTATAAAGAAATATATAGAAAAAGATAGAGGATGAAAATAAGCTAAACCATTTGTTTTATTTTATAGTAAAGATCAGGCAATCAAGAAAAGTTTGGTTTAGTTATTGTGTTTTATAAATAAAAATATAAAACACTGCAATGTAATATATAAGGGAAATTGAAATTTGTTAACTAGAATATGTAATTCAATCATCATGTATAGGATAAGACAAAAAATTGTAAAAAATATAAAAAAAAGAAAAAGAAAAACTAAACTCCCTCATTTTTACAGCGAAAAGCTCATTTAGAAATTATTTTCTCTGAAGCTACTTTAAAATTAAGGCTCCGATTTTGAACCTGAATATAATTTTTCAAATATTAATATAAAAGACAAATTTATTTTCAAAAATACCAAAAGGCCGGTCTTTTCAACATATGAAGTAAAAAACTCACTTCGCCTTATATGCAGTTAGACTTGCATAGTCTCTAACAAAGTGAAAAACTTTAAAGAAAAATCAACAAGCGGCGCACAAGTGGAAAATTATGCCCCGGAAAGGCTGGAGACCCTGGGTTCCGGGGGCCATGGGATGTTTGGCCTCGCCAATAAATAACACTCAAAGCTTTGTTAGATATACTAAGGGATATATCTCTATGACTTAGTTAAGTCCGAAAAGAATCGAGATGTTTTGAATACTAATATCTAATTCAAATATAGGAAACTCGAAAATATTTAAGTAATTTTGTATATTTTTATATCCATCCATAAAGGTAAAATTTCAAAACTATAAGAAATTATATAGGCTATATTACGTTAGGGTCCGTGAAAAAATTCTTATAATTACTAATTAATTCAAAAACCCGAAAAAGATAAGTACCGAAGTAGGAGTCGAACCTATTTGAACTCAGTGTCACACTCAATCTCCTGCGGTCTAATGGACATAGTGATTGGCAAGTCCGTGGCTCGAATCCTACTTCGGTACTTATCTTTTTCGACCTGTTTAAATTAATAAATATTAATTATTTAAAAAATATTAAGAAAATAAATAAACTTAACTTTTCAAATGCCGACGAGAAGAGGAACAGCCACCGTAAATAATCAAGTCCAAGCGCTGCTGAGCCTCGGAGACTCTCAGAAACGAAATTTTTTCTCATGTTGTTTAAAATTCTTGATGAAGAAATTGTATCTGTACAACGTTTCGACTGCTTATTCTGCAGGCGTTTTCACGTACTGTGCACTCAGCGGCGGATCCAGATGTGTTTCTCAGGGTGGGGGGTAATCTGAAGTGACTGGTCGCACAGCACACATTTTTTTTTCTTAATTTCGGTGATTTAAAGGCGCATTCTGTACTTGTTTGCCAGAATATAAATATAAATCAAATTTTTAAGTATTAATTTTTAAAATTTTACATTAAAAATACATTTTTTTTCGAAAAAAAAGTATTTTTTTCAAATCTCAGGGGAGTGATTACTCCCTTTACCCCCCCCTTGTATCCGCCCTTGTATGCACTTGCTTCAACTCAAAGAACTAATCTTAGGCCATATAGATTTCAAATTCATTTAATTTCAATTATAAAAGTCAAAGTCGTCTGAAAAAATTAAAATGGTTTTACGGCATACCAAGTTTTTATATTTAAATTTTTTGTTGTGGAGGGAAATTAATAAAAATCAACAAAAAATTCATACCATCGCTTCTAGGAAACTTTTAGGGGATTTTTCTTAAGATTTTAATAAAATTTCATATGTTAATGTTTGTTTGCATAAATCGCATCTAAGGCATGAAGTAAATTCGTTGATAAAATAATTCAACTCACAAATTAAAATACTCCAACAATTTTTTAAAAGTTCATCTTCATTAAATACTCATTTTCTCTTCTCTTTCTCTTTCACCCCGCGAAATAGATTTAGTTGACTAATTAAACAAATACAAATAAAATTCTTAATGATTATTTAATGAATATGTTTTTGCTGATTTTTTTTTTTCACCCTTAATGAACTCTATTTTTAAAATACATCCTCTTCGTATGCCGTTAAAAAATATTAAATCAAAGGTTTTTAATATAATTTTTTTTTTTCCTTTTGTATTGTTTTGTTTCAGAACAATCCAAATTCATTTCTCTCTCACCCTTATAAACCACCACACGCGCTGACATTTTTCATTTCTACGTTCTTGTTTAAGCTCTTAATGAAGTATTGATAAAAAATTTCCCTATCATCCATCATATTTTTTTTTTTTTATTTCCTCGAGATATTTAAAATATTCCATTCATTTATTTATTTGTAAAAATAACAAACTGATATGTAGAAACTACAGCGTATTTTAAAATCTGGTGTGACTGGTCTTGTTTTATTAGTTAACAAATTTCAATTTTTCCTTGCGTATAGGTATAGAAAGTAAAAAAAAAATTTTAGTATCCGATATATTTTTGATCATCAAATATTAATGGCATTAATATTCGTTTTTATTTTTTTTTATTAGGTCATAAGTAAAGAAAATCCCATTTATTTTAACGGTGAATATTTCGGGCACGTACGTTTTGCAGGTC